>JABTTQ020000594.1:0-152706 GCA_016081115.2 Rehmannia glutinosa | reverse complement strand
TAGTTACGTATTGCTCCTATAAATGTTTTAACCCATTAAATATGTAAACAAATAGAAAGCCGAAATAGAATTAGCTTTTTCAACAACTATATTACGAAATATATGCTTGTTAAGTCCTTTTCAAATCAAGAACTTGTTTAATCATCCTGCAAACTCTTTTTCTATTTATCATATTATATTCAACATCAAAATAAATAATAATTTCTTATTAGGGATACACTTTTAATTACAAAATATGTAAAAATTAAAATAAAGCTCCAATAAATTAAATAGTAATTTGTCATATCAATCAAGTTATGGCTTAGACAAATAAATGAGATTCTAAATTATACTTTTCGTCCCATGTTTGCGGTGGACGCGATTTCGGCCCATGATTTCAAAATAGTCCCATTAAAATTATTTTATTGCAAAATTAGTCCCAATCGTTAAATCCAGCTAATGTTTCTTGTATTTCCGGTCCCGCCGTTACAATATAAAAACAAGTATAAAATAATAAAAAAATTAATTTAAATAAGCCTAAAATATATAATTAATATAAAGTACAAAATAATAATAAATGATTTATTGCACTCGGGCCTCAAAGCATTACAATCGCTGAGTTGTCTCTATCGTGTAGTAATAAGCGTAGATATGCTATGTGTCAACATGCTCGGGGAGTCATAAGTGTAGAATGGATGTAATCGGCGCCTGGTCCACACGCGCTCTAACGTTATTTGCTTCGCTACGCCACACTCCGTTCTCACCATTACTTGCTCTGGGTCAGCGCGAGCAATTCGCACGCAACCATTATTTGCTTCGATTGACATTACATCCCACGCAACCACTATTTGAACCACGGCACGCTCATAGTGATTGAATGATCATGAACCATTTTCTAATGCAACTATCAACTGACATTAACGCTGTAGCTACTTAGAATCGGGATGCGGATTTATTTATCACAACGGCTGATATATAACTCGTTTCCCCGCATCTATATAAGCCACACGGTACAATGATCACCATCTGCACTGAATTTTTGCCTCACCCCACCTTTTTCAATGGCCAATTGGATGATCCACAATATTATGAAGACACCGACGGACGACTAAGCCGACGGAGTAATTCAGACTTGTCCGTCGATCTAGCCTTAAAAGTCGTTTATGCCTCGTTAACGGACAATTTATTTCGCTTCATGTAATAGAGGGCGGGACCCTCTGCTGCACAGGATAGTTGGCTTGTATTAGCATTTCCGCCACGACATTCAATTTATTTTGAGAAATTGTGATGAACAATGCCTATTTGGGAATTTATATTGCTCAAATACTTCTGGTGGATTATATTTTAGAATGGAGAACCCCATGTTATCTGTTGTGTTGCGACTCCACTTTTTGGGGCGTGATAGTTATGGTATCAGAGCTGCAGGAGGAAACTTACACCGAGCTGACCTAGGATGAGTGATGAGCAACTGATAAATTAACTTTGAATTCTTTTGGTTGTCATAGTGTTAAGATATCCGGATATTCCTCGGTTTGAAGTTAGTGATTTAGAAAATCCGTGATTTGGAAAAGATTATAATGCCCGATATGATGAGACTCAAGGATATGAGGTTATCTCTTGATAAGTATATGATTTGATGTGATATATTTTGGGATCTAGATACCTAATGATATTACTGGGGAAAAAAGATAGTAGGGAACTCACTAAGTATAATGATCGATGATGGTACCCTTTGTGTTATTCATTCTCAAATACTTGTACAAGCTTAAGTAAGGGAAGACGTGTGGTTTAGGTGTCACTGATAAGATACATTAAGATGTGACTATTATAAATCTCGACTCAGATGTTACCACTAAGATTCTCTAAGTTATGGTGGCTATTGTTCACCAAGACGGATAACGACTTTTTGTGACTATTCGCACTACTATTGTGATTTCAGACATCTGCCTAATATTTGAACTAGTTGTTAGTTAATTCTGGTCAACTATGACTTAATTTCAAACTACCAAGTACGGATTAATTGTGTGGACGTGGGACACAAGATCGCGGCATGTATCTATCGCGGGTTTTAACAAATAAGACTGATCAAAAATAATTATCCTCCCGACGATCGATGAACTATTCAACCAACTCTACGAGTCATGTTGTACCAAAATTTGATCTACAACAAGGATACTATCAAGAGAAGATTGAGGGCTGACACATACCTAATATCCCTCCAAACTGTATGGTCACTACGAGATTGCAGCGATTGATGACAAATGGGCGGACTGGCCGTATCGACATATCATCCCCTGTCCTGCATCTCATCTCAAATATCATCCCCATACCATTCCCGCTTGGGTATATGGCACGGACGGGGGAATCTCCGTCGGGAACGTGTCCTCACGGGAATTGTTCCCCATTTTGAATTTATTAATTTTTTTAAAAAATTAAATTATTTAAAATAACAAATAATTAAAATAACATAAATTCCAAATTTCTAAAATAAAAATGAGAACAAGTAAAACTTAAAAGACTTAAGAGTAGTTTTTATAATTAATAAAATAAAATCTTATAAATAAGTAATATCAATTATATATAAATATAATATATAAATTGGGGATGGAAATGGAGACGGGGATCCTCTTTATCTAAACGGGCCTCGGGATGGGGACGGGATGGGACGAGGATATAAATACCATCCCATCCCATCCCCACTTCTAGAGAATCTAGAAATCCTTCCCCATCCCATCCCCAAATTAACCAATTTCGCCCATTTTATCCTAAGCACAATGACGATGGTTAACTCTGGGGATTTTTCCATCCCTAGTAGTGATGCCATTCAGATTGACGAATGCCCCACAACATTCATGTGCCTAATGCACCGAGTCTTCCAACCATACCTGAGATTAATTTTTAGTGATGACATACTCGTACTCCAAGTCGAGAGAGGATCAGAACATCATTTGAGAATCATGATTGGAAGCACTATGAGAACACAAGTTAGATGCCAAGTTTAGCAAGTGCAAATTATAGCTTAAGGAAATCACATTTAGACATAGTTCCCCGGTGATGGGATCGCAGAGATCCATCAAAGGTGCAAACTGCTAGGAGTGGAAATGACCAAATGCTGACCAAGATCAGAAGTTTTGGGATTTGCATGATATCACCGAATATTTATCAAAGATTTCTCCAAAATTGATGAACCACTCTTGAACGACTCACTGTAAGCAAGTCAAGTTCGAATGGAATGACAAGATGAGACAAGTTTTCAAGAACTAAAGAATGACTCACGACCGCTTCTCGTATCGCCCTCATGAGCGGAATAAAAAAAAGGTTTGTCGCTTATCGTGATGTGTCAAGAGAAGCGTTGGGTGTAGTACTTATGCAAAAGGGAAAGAAATTGCTTATGCTCACTAAGCTCAAACCGTATGAGGCCACTACCCGGGCGCACGATCCGGATTTGGCGCGAATAGTGGTTCGTGATCAAGAGTGGCGACACTACTTATACAAGAATGTTCACTATTTTCACAAGATCATAAAGAGGCTTGATATAATCGTTTCTCCTGTAAGATCTCACTTTGAGACAGAGAAGATTGAGCTAATCAAATACTATCATTTTGATATCCAAAGACTCACCTCTGTGAGACAAATGTCAGGCGCATTTTTAAGAAGAAAGGCCAAGACGCCAAAGCCGATGATTAGAGAATGGAAATCCCTGTAAGAGCGTTGTATGGGATCCGATGAGAATGAACACTAAATATTTTCGGGGCTAACATCTCAATGAGACCTCGAGTTGCCGTGTGAAATTGGGCAAAAGACAAGAGGGGAGAAAAGCCGAGCTCCGAGATACATCGGGCCATGTAAAGATACTTAAGAGAGTCTTGGGAAGTCGGCTTATCGATTGAACTTCCACCTCCTATACCGGTATGCATGACGTGTTCCATGTCTCCAGACAAGGAAATACCAAATTGATCCGAACACATTATCATAGAGGACATTTCCCACCCATAATAGAGAATTTGTCTTTACACCGAAACCAAGCACGAATCGTAGAGAGACAAGTGCGCTAGTTGAGGAGAAAGAGAGATCCCAATGGTCATGAAGGTGGGCAAGCGCATGATCGGGATGAAATGCCACGTGGGAAATAGAAGAGAAGATGCTAAGACAATACCTAGAACTATTTTTAGAGGAATTTGGGGACCAAATTCTTTAAGATGAGAATGTGGGGCCCCAATTTTTTCAACATATTCTACGATGATGTATAGTGACAAAATTCGCAAGTTGTCACAATATATATTATAGATGAGATATGATACACAATTATTTATTTCTTCCAACGACGATTACTCTTTTCTCTATTTCAAGCATACCAATTATATGTTTCTCAATTATTAATCCGTGATCGACTATAGATGACTTTAGAAATATTGACCATCGATAATTTAAGAGTACATTTCAATCCTTACCCAAATATTTCACATTATTCTATAATTCATTCCTAACCAACTTCCAATTTATTTTTTGAAATGACACATTTGTTATTTCACATCCTTAATTTTAAATTTCTAAATATTTAATTATGAATATTTAATCATTTTATTTTCCCCTCAATTTTATTAAAGAAAAGAAAACAAATATTTTTTTCTCTATTCCTAATTTTTGACTCTATCACTTAAATAGGGGAAATAACTCTTTTGTTTTTCTTCTATTACTATTTTTATTATTTTATATCTCCCAACTAGATTATTATGGGATCAAAAAAATGACAAATTTATCCCTTAAAATCGCCAAGAGAAGAAAAATGGGGAGGTTGTTTCATTTTTTTCAAAGCCTACATTTAAAATAACCCTACAAAACCCCACTACACTAAATAAATACCAAAAATCAAAAACAATCTATCCTCCTACTACTCAAAAAATCGGCCATAGCAATTGTAGTGGGGAATCAATTCTTTTTTTTGTAACCTACAACCAACCCTACCCATTAATCTTATTATATTAATTAAACCTAAAAGACAAGACAAGAAAAAAATTCCCCTCCCAAGCAAAATTTTTAGCCATTAGCTCTAATAGGAATCCAATTTTTCTTCTATCTATTCAAACCATCTAACCTCCCTTCATTTCATCTTTTGAGCAAGAGAAAACAAGACACACTTCCAAAAAGAATTCAAGGGGCCGAAAAATTTGCTAAGGTGAGAAATTTTTCTTCCAATTTTATTTTTATCTTATTGAAACTTCCTGCCTATACCTCCAATTTCTAATCGTGATGAATCCTTCTCATTGAAGTATTCCTAGAGGAATTTTTCCGAAGAATTAAGAGACCCAGACTTGACTACAAGCTTGAAGATGAAATTTAAGACTACACACTTTTAAGGTGAGAAAATGGTGGTTTTAGATTTTTCTCTCGACAACATGAAGAATTAAATTTTGACTCAAGGATATGAATTTTTGGAGCTTAGGCCTTGACCTACACCATCTCAAGTTGAAGTTAGAAGCTTGGAAGAAAAAATTCAATTTTTAGAGACTACTTGAAGACATTAAGGTAAGTAGTAGTCATTTAATCCTATTAAATCTCCTTAAAATTTGAGACTTTAATTTAACACCAAAATATGGTTTGGATACCATATAGGGATGACCTTAAAGATTTTGAGTCAAGAAGTTGATAACAAGAAAATACTCCATTTTTGATCAACCCTAAAAAACTACTACGAGCCGGGTGAAAATTCTTTCGAAAATAGGCAAATAATTTTGATAAAATGCATGTAGTACATGAAAATATTTTAAATTACTATATATATATATTACATGTATTTTTTAATATGTATCAAGTTCAAGAAGTTTCACAAAAACGAGCATGATTTTGATTTCTTGCACAATAGGGATATACTTACATATATATCTTAATTTCTTATTCAACTCTTGATTAATGTGTAAATGAATGGGTTATATGCTCAAAATCATGTTCTATACTTGATATATATTCTGGAAAATATGACCGTTGTACGAATTTGAAATGATATGCCATTTATGCAATTTTTGCAAAGTTGAGGACTAAACCGTAATTTCAAAACTGTCCAAGGACCGATCTATGAATTTCGCACTTTTGGACTATATTAATTGTAAAATTTAATTTTTAATTTAATAATAATAGTTTAAAGGTTTTGAGATAAGAAACCCATCCTTGGAATTTTAGGGACTCAAATGTGAAACTTGAAAGTTTAAGGCAAAATGAATTTTTAAAACTGTCTAGGACCCTCTGAAAATTTCGAAATTTTGAATTTCTCAAACTGAAAACTTATATTTTGAGAAATTTTTTAAAAGGTTAAACTGGTTTGGGTTGAGAAAATCGATTTTTGAAACTTTAAGTACTAAAATGCAAAAATTCCAATCTCTAAGTACTAAAATGAAATTTCCAGAAAATAAATATCCCAGACACCTGAAAAATTTCATAACCTAAATTTTATAATATTTTTAACTTATGGTTCAAGTTCCATAACAAACGAACACCAAATAAAACCCTTAAGGGCAAAAAATCGACTTTTGACTAGAAATGGAATTTGTGTAAGTTAAAGGACTTAAACCTTCCCTATTTCAAAACTGTTTTTGTACCAACATTCTATTGTTATACATGATATTTTAAAATTAGAATCACATCAAAAGCTCTTCCGGTTTGTGAGATCCAAAATTTTTAAGTTCGGTCAAATGACGTTTTTGACAAAAAAAGAGACCAAATTGAAATTTTCCAAAACCTCGACCCAAATCCTTTGAAAAAACTGAATATGTGAACAATTTAGAGAATTTAGAAACTGACCTTACATTTTTCCGAGGTCGAGACTAGGACTTATTTAATTTCCTCGACTGGGAGCAAGTACTTTTTCCAAGAACGACTATTTATAAATATTTATTTTATCAAGGACCCCAAAATAAAATATTTTTTCTCTCTAATCCTAAACTGATTTAATTATGTTTTAATTATACTTCAAGACTCCCACCATATGCACTACGCCCTGCATTTCCTCACCTTTGGACAAATTTAAACTTAACTTGTTGATATCTTGTAAACGCTTTTATATGTATCGTTATGCTTTCACTGACAACCTTATCGACATGATATGAACTTCGTGAATCTAATTGTGCTTGAGTCAACTTGGTGCGCCGAGCTCACAAATGAGTGGACTAGTCGCGCTGGAAACCTAGAACCTGCTGGCTACGATTCCTTTACCGCCCCACTGCCTCTAATCCCACAATCATGGACGGATTATCCAAGGGAAGTCGGTCGTAGTATGGGTATAATCATGATTACTACACTTCTGTGCCTTGCTAGCCATAATCGCTGGAGTTGTCTCCCGCCTGTATTGGGCGTAGATATGGTTATGTGTCAAACGTTTCCGTGTCATAAAGCAGAACTTTATAATCGGCGTATGATCCACATGGTTCCAATGTTACTTCGGTTGGCGCTTCACACTGGCAAACCATTACTTGTTTGGGTTGGCATTACACCGTGATGCAATCATTGTTTGCTTCGGTCAGCGTTACACTGTGATGCAACCACTACTTGTTACGCATTCATAAAGGCCAATGATCGCAACTATTCTCATCAAATTATATCAAATTGTATTATTTTGAATGCCATGTTGCTTGTGAATCGTATGTGACGCACACAACACAAACCATGCATTTTTCATATAACTTTTTTCCCGCACCTATATAAGCCACACTTACATACCACCACCCATCCACCGAGAATTTTTATCTCACCCCACCTTTTTCAACAACCATTTGATGATCCACTATATTATGAAGACGCTTGACGAAGACGCACTTGTCGACCGAGTAATTCCTAGACTTAGTCCGTTGATCTTGCCTTTAAAAGTCGCTTATGCTCGTTAACGGACAATTTATTTTGTTTGATGTAATAGGGGGCGTAAGACCCCCTTCGCATGGATAGTTGGCTTGTGTATAAGTATTTCCACCGCGACATTCAATTCTTGCTGAAAATTGTGATGAACAAATCTATTTGGGAATTTATATTGCTTCAAATACTTGGTGGATTATATTCTTAGAATGGAGAACTAGCGAAAATCCGTAGTGTTGCGACTCCACTTTGGGGCGTGACATATATATATATATATATATATGTTTTATTATTTTACATTTTTTTATTATTTTACATTTTTTAGAATTATTCTTTTAATTTAGGCTTTTGTAAATCTTTTTTCATTAATTTATACTTGTGATAAATTATTCTTATATTTATAGTTATGTTAATTTATTTCTATTATTATATACTTATTTGAAAATTTATTATTTTTTAGATTTATGTAAACATATTTTTATTATTTTATACTAGTTTAAAATAAACCCATATTTTAAATTTTATATTAAAAGCGTTTTAAATTTTCAAAAATCAACAATTAATAAATTTAAATATTTTATGTTATTAGTAAATAAATCTTCAAAATATCAATTAAAATAAAAATGGATAAAGAATTACCTTTTAAATTATGGGACCAATATTACAATAGATATTGCCTTAACGTTTCTCCGTTAAGTTTTAACAGACGTGGGACCGAAATTGAAAGTTTATGTCTGATGGGACTAAATCTGTTAAGAAAGGTAATTTTGGGACTGTAAGTGCAAATATTGGGACTAAAATCGCGTCTCCACATATCTTATGGACAAAACATGTAATTTCCTCAATGAGATTCATACTTACATTAAAATTATCCTCTTGACCCTATAATTAAATGAACAATTGACACCGCCGCAAATCCAAATGCAATTTTAATATCACTTAAAAATGTAAGTAAATTACTTTCAATGTCTATAAATACTTAAACTAGAGATGAACCGAAAATAAGTGACAAAACTTTGAGGGTAAAATTATGGTTTTGTAGATGCTACATTTGATCTATCATTCACATATCATGCTTAGTATATGGATGCATTATAAATGCCTCACTTCTTAAAAAATATGATGAGAATGCCCTTATGCGAGACCGCCTCACGATCTCTGTCTCAATGAGATTTTATCCTAAACACATATAAAAATATGATTCTTTTCACGGGTACGGGTTTGGATCGAAATTTATTTAAATATAGATCCGTCTCCGGATTATATCCATGACCGTCTCGCACAAGCTTTTTAAAATATGATATATGAATTAATATAGGGGACGCAAAACCAAGCCATCGCTTCCAAGTGATCATGTACAAAACCGTAAATGTTTTCGACAATTATTGAAACTACTTTAAGGAGGATATATGTGTGTGACCACCCATATCCATACACTTGCACATGGACTTTTGAAAATTAAACTATCCGGTGGTACAATGTTGTATTAATTTTTATTTAAATTCAAAAGAAAATATTCAAAATCTCTTATAGTAAGAAGTTTAGTATCATTTATGAGAATTGAAATATTTCCACGGAATTCACACACATTGAATGAAATGTGCTCCCTAACCTACACAACATTTGGCATATTCTGGTCCCAGTGGGTACCCATTATGTCCAAATTTGGACAATGTGCTTAGCTAGCTAGCCTATGATCATTTGATTCACCAAACAGTTTCTTATATTTAAAATTTACATAAAAAGATTATTTACAATGTCATGACTCGTGAGGGCTTTGTAATATCCATTTACCTTTTTGTCATATATTTCATGGTAGAGGTACAAAAATGATCATGTTCCCATCTACAACCATGTTTTTACTAAAAACTATATAAACAGTATCATGTTGAAGTTGTGGGCTCATATATGTGACATGATTAAGTTAGTAATAATAAATTATTTATATAATATTACTAACTACAATCGCCTTCTTATCATTTGCATTTTTGATGGATTTTGTTCATTACTTTGCTTTATTTTTTGATTTGGGTTATTTTTTTTTCCTCCCAAAAGTTTTTCCGCTTTGGAGTTTACTTTTGTAGGTTTTAACGAAGCACAATAGTATAGTTAGTTTGTTGTTTGGCTTTTGATCAGCTTTACACATTTTCTTCTTTTTTTTATAAATCATTTCAATTTTAAGAAAAAAGTTATTAACTACAATCACATCAATAATTTGACTAATTATTAGAAATCTAATTCACTAAAGTTTCAGTCAGAAAATATAGATAACAAGAATAATTATAAAACTGCGAACTGACTTCTAATTTGTTTAAGTAAAATACAAATAACTAGCTAGTATGTGATTAAAGAATTAAAGTATATATAATCTCTTTTATTTTACTAAGGAAAACTGACTCTACTTTATTTTTAGTACACTTATTTTTCATTCTCATATGTTATCATTATAAATTCTCTTATATTTCACCAACTGATTTATACTGCATCTTATATATTAATTATTTCCTATATACATATATTTTCAACTAAATTATTCAATATAACCTTTGGGAAAAATAATTAATTAAATAAATAAATAAACAGTTTCATAAAGGTTACTATATTGCTTTCTCCTCGCACAAGCTCTAATCGCCGCCTAATGGATGAGATCCCCGCCAAATTTTGTGCAGCTATCTAATGGACGACATCGTCCTCTCCTCCGTTCCAACCTATGCCCCACGTTTTTTCTCACGTAAGAATTCCCATAAGCCATCTATCCCATAAGCCATCTATGATACAATTTATTGCGCCCATGCCTCGATGCTTCACAACTATTGTTAATCGCTTCCCACAAGAAGTCAAAGACTTCCTTCAACAATCATGGAGATGGACGCCGCACATGCCTTTCCTTCACCTTCCTTGGTGATCCTCCATACCGCCACACGCCATGATAATGTTACAGACTTCTCCAAGAAGGCACACGTCCATGATGTCAAGCTTAGTCCCCCACGCCTCCAAGTTTCGCGCATGCAACCTTTCTCCCCATGATACAACATGTTGATCCTCCATCTTTGATGGTCCCCTACAATGCTTTCAACTCCTGTGATGCCAATTGCAGGCCCCGAGATTCATGGTGTTGTCCCAAGTTTGCTCAAATCTACTATTATGGATTCTTCCCGCCCCTCACGGGTAAGTTTGTCATCCCACAAGTTAAAAACATGTTCCATCATTCTCAAATATGATGAAAAGTAACTATATCCTCATCTTTGAACCCATTAAAAAGGTGATTATTTTTCGATTTCAATAGATGAAAATCTTTATCAAAGAAAGAGTTAAGAAATTTTCTTTGCTTTAATCGGGTGTGTGTTACTAACTAAAGGTTCTAAACCTTGCCATTGCTTTCATTACAAATACGCCTCACTAAATTATGGGGTATCACACATGATTGGAAGTTATTTACATTGGGGAAGTGACATTTTTGCATAAAAGTTTCTACTATTGTAGATAGAACCTGGTTGTGCAATGTTGTTCTTGGTAGCTCGTGTTTGATACATGTTTTTATCTTAATTTTGATGATTTTATTTTTACACCAAAACAATGTTTTTAATTGTTGTCCAAATACTCCTAAATGATTTCAAATGGTTTCAATATTTTCCTGAGTATTTCTTCAAGTTTTATTTCGTATAAAATTGACAACACTTTTAATAATTTTATGTTTATAAGTTTTTACTTAAAAACAAGTGTCCTTAAATGTTGTCTAAATACTCCGATTGGTTTAAAAATGTTTTTACTAAATTTTTGAAGTATTTCTGGGTTTTATTTTCGACAAAAATTGACAACATTTCATCGAGGTCAACCGGTCGCCCTATAGGGCAACCCCACTCAAGAGTACGTTGGAACAAAAAAATTGAGCCTGGGAGTATAAAAAGGTCAGTCGACCGGCCGCCTGCAGTGCGACCGGTGCCTGCAAGTTTTGGTTGAAACAAACTCCCGGTTTCTTCACTTCTCGAGACATGGACCGGTGGGCATAGGGGTGACCGGCCGAACCCCACGCCGGCCGATCGCCTCCATGTAAAAATATTGTGTCATTTTTGAACTTCTATTCCTCGGCGACATCCGCCCTATCTTTTGACAAAGAAAATCGACCGCTTGACAAATACAACATTTCCTTAAAATGTGGGATTGATTTCTACTAACAACTATATTCTTGATTTTAATTGTATTTTTCTCAGATTTTCAATCCCCAAGAGGAGCCTATGCTTGATCAATCATCTCCTATAAATAGAGAAAGTTTTGGAGCAACCAAGACAACAATAGATATACAACACAACAAGATACACTTCAAGCAAACACTTGTTCTTCATAGTTATTATTCTTGTTGTAATTTTTGCCTAGCTTATCACTTTCACATCCTTGAGGTCTAGGGCTATTCTTGATTACACTTTGCACTCATATTGTAATATTCATTATCGAGTTGTAATCTTGATTTTTGGTCATCATTCAACACAAGACATCCTTGTGAGTATTCTGTGGTAAGAATACACTGGGGTGATCTAGTGATAGGTGTTTCCAAGAGTGTGGTGCTCTTGAGGTGTTGAAGAATTTGGTATTCTTCAAGATTGAAGATTGTGGTGATCTTCAAAGGTGCCAGCGAAGATTGTGGTAATCTTCAAAGGAAGATTGTGGTAATCTCCAAAGGTGGTGTTGAAGAAGAGTGTGGTGCTCTTCAAGGTGTTGTAAATCGAGTTTGTATTAATTTTGGTAATTAATAAAATTCTTTTTCTTTTTTTGAAATCCATCCCGATATACCGAAGGTAGAGATTAGCCTGTGTGGTTGAACCTCTATAAATCGACGTGTGTTGTTTACATTTTGCACCTTTATTATTGTCTCGCTTGTCTTGTCTGAAAAAGAGGGTAAAATCGAAAAGATGGAGATAATCTATTCACCCCCTCTAGATTATCGTAGCCGCTGGACTTACAAAAGGTCGGGTACTATTCGCCTATAACCATGGGTATCGATTTTAATTTACAAGATTAAGATCAGAGTTAGTGTTTGGGTACATATTTTTGAGCTTAGTATTGAATATCGCATTCTAAAGATCATCACGGCATTGTCGGCTATTGAACCTTTATTCAGATTGATGAAAAATAGTTACATGGTTCTCTTGGTCATTTTACGGGTTCTTCGGATATCGATCTTTCCAGTCTCTTCTAAGATATTATGGTTGAATGTGTGGGTCATTGTTCATTTATTTCTTTGAGTTATGAGAAATTACCGAATTTTGCTCAAATTGTTGCATTACGGATCATAATATTGTTGCATATCGCCGTATTTTTTGCCTTATGTTCCTAAGGAGTCTCATGGTTGTCGTGACCCTTCATCCAAGAGTGGTAGATTATGTGTTCTTGAGTATAGACATGTTCATTCATCTAAAGATAAGTGGTAAGGTCGCGGATAACTCCGGACTAACTAACCAGGTCTCGACCGCACGTTGGTTCACCCTTTCGAGCCACGCCAAAGAGACGATGGGCGGACTATGTCGAGAAGACCAACCTTTATCGGGGAAATCTCCGTCCAAAGAGACAATGACGGATTTGTGGCCGCAACAATAAATTAGCTATTATTGGTAAAAATACCAGCCCTTCACACCCTCACCAAAACATCTCTATTCGCAATCCGTTTGAGGCTCTACAGGAAAAAGATTGCAGTTCGGGTCTCATTTCTGAGAAGTATACTGAAACGATTATAAATGATTACACCGTACTCAACGATGGAAGATAATCCACTAGATATTGTGGTTTATTCCAATGTTGTTGAATTAAGTTTGAATCTAAAAGAGAGTAATGAAACAACTTTGACTTCAAATTTCATGATTCAACATCTCCAACATCAAGCTATCCTCTTAACTTTAATTTTCAAGTTGATGCATAAATTGGTAGCTTTAAAGACCAAGTTTGGCAACTTTCAACTACTTCGCTTGTCTTTCACTCATGTGATTCCTCGTGTTGCTATGAAGGTTATGGCACTTATACCAAGGATCCCGGGCCGACATTCCACAGATACATCAAACTATCAAGATGACATTTCGAAGACGTGCTAAAAATAAAATGGCAATGACATTTGAAAATCCTATAAGAGAAGCCCTTCATGGGCTTCATTTAAATTGCGATTTTAAGTTTTTTTTATTTTTTATTTTTTCTAACTTTTACCATTGTTTTCCCTTTGCTACCTGATCGGCTTGTAATCAGGACATTTTCCTTTCTTTTTATATATTATATTTATTTAAAATAAAAATAAAAATGTTGAGTACTATATTATACTATCATGCACTAACAAGAAAATGGAGGGTCCTAACCACGTGCGTCTAAGGAGACATATTGTATCTTAAAACTAACTCTTTGCCTGTTTATGGATTTCTCTATCCAATATTTAAGATTTGCATGAGTTTTTTTGAGCAGTTGAAACATCAATATCATCTATTTAATTTCCACCAAATTTTCACATTGCAAGCGCCTGTGCATTACTCATCAATCATCATCAATGGCATTGTTAAGGGATCGAGTTCGGATATTTATCTATTTTCAATATTTCGTATTTCATTATCATTTTTTTTTTCATTCTCAAAAAAAAAAAATATGCAAGCGGCATGCACCTACATGTACAAGACGAAATAAAATTTTGAATACTCTAGAATCTATGAAATATTATTGACATATAACTAGACCCCAACAAAAGGAAGTATTCATGCATAAATAATACCCAAAAAATAAAAAAAAATCAATATTCCGTTGGTTTACACTTTATATATATTCATCGTGAAATTTCTCAAGAGACTGTTTAACTGAAAAATATTCTTTTATTAGGAAGAGTCATCCACCATATATCCTCTCCAACAAACTCTTTATAATTAATTACATTAAATAACTAATTGTTTTCAAAATCATATTTGTTGATTTTTACACTTTCAATGACCCTTTTGAATGGCAATTTCCAAAAACCACACAAATTTTGAAATAAAGAATCGAATACAAAGAGTGATTGAAAGATATCAAAAAAATATCACTTTTAAATATTGTGGGTAGCATGATACTTCCTATAAGCATGACTAGTAAAATTTAGCGAAATTTAATAAATCGACTTACATTTAAAAAGAGGGAAAAAAGAAACAAATACAGGAAAATTAATGCTAAAAATATAATGGAGTACTTTAATTTATTTTTTAATCTTTGACCTTAATCTACAACTTTTTATATATGTTACAAAAAAATAATAAAAATTCACTAGCTAATAAAAATCTCACTAAGAATACCCTCCAAAATATCATCTCCAATCTCCATCAATATCCCCTCTTTCTGCATCTCAAAATCATTAATCCACTCCTCTACAGATGCCATGAAATCATAGTTGAGCAAATGAAATATGTTGGTTTCATGTATTGAATTTTGGCTCCATAGCCATACATTTTCACAAACAAGTTTCCAAAACTCCTCAGTTCCCAATATTTTTTTAAGCTGTTGTCCCTTTTTGTCATCTTTTTCCTATGGTTTTCAATCACTTCTCTCACACAATCAATTAAAAGCTGCTTTTTTTGCTGCAAAGCCCTCTTTGTTAATCATGTACTGATCATAAGGATTATTCGGACATGAAGTGAGTTCATGTGTTGGCTCTTTTGGTTTGTGTTGAGAGATTATTGAGGTTGAAGTTTCTCCTTGTGTTGTCTTCAAGTTGCACTCGTCTGTACAAAGATTAAGGTAGTTTAGGCGGTGTTTGCAAAAACTTTTGAGGAAATGATTTATTATAGCACCTAACGAAAAGTAATCGACAATCAAAAGTTAATAGTGTTTGAATAGATGTTGAAAGTTGAATAAGTTTTTTGTAGTGTTTAGTGAATTAGTCGTAAAAGATTTTATTTGGTAAAAAGACAAACTAAAACAACAACCCGAAATATAAAGATATCTTTCTCGATTAAGTTATGGCTTAATCAAGATAATTCGACATTTGAAAACACTAATAACTACTTTTTTCGTGTGTGTGTGTGTGCAAATAGGTCTGTATAGCCATTTAATTGGCCCAAGTTAACATTTTTTGTCATGCTTTTAGCTATTTTGACCCAAAAATCAAAGTCATACGCTCCTAGTATTCTTTGTTAGTTACTTACCCATTTTTTGAGAATTGATTTAGTGCATTTCAAAGATCAAGAAATGATTCCCGATCCCAAAAAATGGATTTTGACACCCGAGAAATAAATCTTGACACCAATAAATGATTCACGAGCCCGAGAAATGTAACAGTCCTAAAAAAATGAAAATAAGGGCAAAATAGAGAATTGAACTAAAAAATGAATAAAAAATATTATGGCTCAAGTCAAATGGCTAAAAAAATTCCGGATTGGTTTTTATTCCAGCTTTTTGGCTGACAAGTAATTTTTTTGAACTGTTAGCAAAAACTCCCTTAATAGTTTCAGTACTTGTAAAAAGATTTTTTGTGATATAAGTTTATATATATATATATATATATATATATATTCTGAAAAATATACTCACTGTGATGAACTGGTGATGAGCCTTGATCTGATTCTGTTTCTCAAGAACTGAAACAGGGCTAAGCTGTTTATTACCATCTTCCATGTTTATTCTCCATTTCAACTTTCTCTCCGCATCAACCTGCTAGCTTCACAAATGTTATAATTTGAATCAAATAAACCTTGTTACTAATAAATTCGAAAACTTAAACTATAATTTTCTGTTTTAAACTACCTTTTCTCAGAGAAAATATTGCCATTTGCATCACTTTCTGAGCAAGAAAATTCATCTTCATCTGCATGTTCTTCTACGCTCTCCCGATTTTTCGGGAAATTACATTTTCGTCCTGCAATCCCATGATTCTTGCTAATTTTCCGATTACTATGCTCGCCAAACACTGCCTTAACAAATTCCGAGCAGTGTGGAACATCGACGTATCGCCTTTTCGCCTTAAAAATCGAGAGTTGGTACTTGCAGCATCACGAGTTGTACCTTTGGAATAGCCTCTTTCAAGAAGGTACACCTCCAAAGCAAATGGTTCTTGTTGCTCTTGGAGAAATTGTGCGCTAGCAATTTTGGCATGATGGCAATAATTAAGTTGTGTAATGTGGGTGAAGAGAATAAATGTGGGGCTTTGGGGTTTATAAAAATATGAGATAAGGAGTTGTTTGGCTGAAGGGTGTAAATGTAATGAATGAAGAAAGATAAATGGATTTTTTATGTGTTTTTCAGTTTGGGACTGAAAAAATGGCAGAAGATTGGAGAGTCTAAAGCCCAGAGACATAAATTTTTGAGGGTATGGGCAAAGAGTCATTGACAGATGACAATGTTTTTGATGTTTTTGGCCTTTCATTATGACAAAATCATTATTCATTAGGATTATTACTTGATTTTCTTGATGAAACAATAATGCACTTTTATAAGGGCATGTTTGTTTATTTTGTCTTGGTGTGTGGTAGACTAAGTTCCATTGTAGCGGCAATTAGTTAGGTTAATATAGCAATTAGACGACCCCATTTGTCTTTTTATCTTCTTAATTAAATGTTGGGATAATTGCAAAGAACAGCCTGATGTTTGGGCTAATTATAAACACCTAAAGGGTTTTGAAATTTACTGTTAAAAACCTCAAGTTGAAATGTCGATTGTTTTAAATTTTGTTGGAGTAGCGAAATGAATCTGTAAATATTTTCTAAAAACATAAAAAATACTCTCTCTCTCTCTCTCTCTCTCTCTCTCTCTCTCTCTCTCTCTCTCTCTCTCTCTCTCTCCACACACACAAAACAAAAGTGGCACACGAACACAATCAAGTATTTAGAATTTCATTAATTACTCTTATCAAACATAACATGGCACTCATAGAAACACAGTCAATTTGGAATTTCCAAATTCCTCTGCTGATGATGGACTCACTCAAATTAAAATATACTATAATCTTTTTTTCTCTTATAGATTTCTAGTGTGTCATTAAAGCTTTCCAACCTTAATTTAATTAAGAGACACATATAATTTTAAAAATATTAATTTAAGCTGGAAAACGAACAATTAACTCATGCCGCATACACCTCAAATCTCGCTTACGCTTCTCCCCCACCACCAATTCAAAGTGAATTATACTTATCATATGATTGATGTACACTATACCAAGAAGTGATCAGTCATAAAATAAAGTGATAATTATAACAATCACCTCTAAGATTTAGTCTAATTAAAAAATACTTTTTAAAATATCCCAAAACATTTGTTCTATATATCTTACAACTTGCACCCTGCGAGGGTGTATGTGCATGTTAGGTAAAATACACAAACCTCAAGGAGATGTTTTTAACACCTTATGGGATATTTATAATTTTGAAAAATAACTGGAGTCTTTTGTAATTAGATTAAACTTGGTGGTGGTTTTTCGGAATTATCCCTAAATTAATTATTATATTACACTTGTCATATGATTAAATGGTTGGTCAAATTTGACTTGGTTAAGACTTTTCGAGTAATAGACAAGGAATTGTTGGTGCAATTGATAGTGGAATTTCTTGTTACTTTATAAGATGGAGGAACCTTAATTTGCTACAATAAATTTAATTATGTATTAGGGAAGCAAGAAGAGTTGGGGAGATGAAGAAAATTGAAAAAGCAGCTATGGCTACCAAAACATTTTGACTTGGAAATGCTAGCAACAAATATTTCGCATATTTGCTCAATTATTATTGGTAGGGCATAGAGGCTGTTTGTCTAGCATCATCTGGGCTTCACCTACCAATCTATAATATTCAAATATTTTCATCAAGGTTAATAGTTGGAAAAGAACAGATAAATAAAATAAAAAAAAAAAAGGAAGGGGATTGGTTTCTTTTATTTTGGCGAGTGGTTAAAATATATGATCACAATAATAATACAACATTTTTGATAATGTTTATCTCATTTTATGTCTAGTTATATTCATTAAATGGTTATTTTCTGGATAATTTATAATGAAACTACGATTATATTATTTTATGTTAAATCTTTTAGATATTCATAAAGCATAACTCTGTTTAGATTTAGGATTTGGAAAATCAATTTCTCCTGATTTTTCTTTTCCGATAATGTAGGTACATAAAATTGTACATAAGGTGTAAACGGGTCGTAGTTGAACCGCGACATAAGATCGTTTCTGCTCTTGCTTTAATTTTAATCGAGCTAAAATTATATTTGAGCTTAATTTGATTATTAATCGAATCGTGCTTGAACGAGCTTTAGTCGAGTCGAACACGAACCGAGCTACCGAGTAGCTTGATATTTTTATGCATATATTTTATTCTTTTTGTACTTATCGAGTCGAACTCGTTCGAATTTTACATCTTGTCAAATGTAAAATGTGTTGCCTTAAGATTATGTGCATCTAACCGAGCTCAAACGAGCTTTTTAACGATCGATCTAATCCAGATTGAGCAAATTGGCCTTGTTTTTTAGGTACATTTACCCTTAACTATATTTATAATTTTTCTCCTTATACTTCACTCCAATAATTAATATAAAAGGACCTGAAAAAATAAATGAACAAACTTATTTTTTGTCGTCCTGTCAAAGTTTCCAAAACTTTTCTGCGGGCAACTTATGTCCGTTTGTTAGCAAAGTTCCAACCCTTCCTTCACAACTTATAGCTACTGTGGTTAATGCCACTGTGAACAATTTATACTTTTCTTCAAGGAAATATGAAATAATAAGTAATATAATGTTGCAATAAATAAAAATAAAAAAGAGAAATTACTATCTGTCTGGATGTAAATGTAATGACATTTATTTCCCAAGGACACTCAAAACAGATGTATTTATTAATCTGGATATCCTTTTTTTTTTTTTTTTTTTGAAGATATTAATCTGGATATCTACTATGTTCTCCTACAATCATTATCAGTCACAAAGATTGAAAATAACGCACTAGTGTAAAAGTCTAAGTTTGAAGTACTTCATATTCATCATTAACGCACTAATGTTTTTTTTAAAAAAAATGCAATTCATCTTACGAAGATCTACATGTAGAAGAAAGATGTGTGATGGGTTCTGTGAATGTCACTAATACTCACTATGAACCAACAGTTTCTAAAAAATCAATGCTAAAAATTTTAAAAATCTACTCAATCTAAGTAATGTCTTATAACTTGAAAATTTGTGTTTGGGTGAATTACAAAACCACTTTTGAAATTTAATCTAATATTACGTTTTAACCTAAAATGCAACATATCATATGTAGGGTACTCGGCAATTTGGGTCAAATGTTTCGGTTCGTGTTTGCAGTCAATTTCGAAGTTATGCTCAAAATAAATGAAAAATTAAATAAAATATAAGATATTATGTCTTAAGACAAATTGGCAACATCATGTCGATTCATGTTAATCGTGTTTAGTTCGTGTTCGGGGTTATCATGTCCGTGTTTGTATTCGGGTTTCTCTTAGTAACTTCTTGTCGGGTTCAAGATCGTGTTATCATATCGTGTATCAGCGATTGTCATACCTAATCATATGGAGTTTTTGCCAGCGGCGTGGCTGATGCCTCACCGGAGATTACACTATGAACTCTACGGTGTTTGAAACCAATTGAAAGGTAAAGAATTTTGGTACAACATTCCCTGAGCAGGTAAAAAAAAAGATGTTAATAAATGAGAGAGCTTAGGCAGATAGATAAAAAAAAAAGACATATTATGGGCATGAGATTGAGATGAAAGGTAATTGCTTCTGTCATGATATAACAGGACAGGCCATGCCAGAAATCAGAAAATGTGGTCCTTCTCATCAACTATGCAAACAAGATTGTGATCAAAAAAAAAAAAAAAAAATTGTCTACTTAAATTGCTATAAGAGCCAGATATATCTGCAGGTGCAGTGCCATTTATCAGAAATGATAAAAAATAAACACATGAAAGTTACTTCACGAGACACACAAAACAGACAGAATTGTAGGTGGCCAGTGCCCAATAGTGTTAAGCTTTACAACTATCACTTATACACAGTTTCTTTCATTTTTTTTATTGAGTTTTTGTCCACAGCTTCGGCTGTGTTTCTTTATTTTATTTTATTTTCCTTTTTTGGTCTTATTTTTTCGGTTTTTCCAAATCATACACTGTAAATCTGGAACGTAAAACAGAATATAAGATGATTAAATGGTATTAGAATATCAATACAATGATTTATAGAGAAAAACAAAAAAAGATCTGGAATAAAAACACTTTTAGTGTATGTAAATGTCAGCTTTCTACTTCTAATTTTATTTCATTTAATCAAAATTTAAAAGCATGAGGGGTACTTTACGTACTGATTCTGTTTTTGGTTTCACTTGTATACACAAATAATACACTTTTACAACTTATCCACCAAACACTCTCTTTAACTAAGTCAATATTCAGCTTCTATTTGCAAATAATACCAACTTTCGATTCTCACGCTGTTTCCACAGAATAAATCACTTTTTCCAAAAGGAGAAGTGTTTGCAAACACTCCCGTTACCTCTTGCAAAGGGTATCAGATACAGCTAGAAGGGAATACTTTTCTCCAAGAAACTACAGCAAGCTTAGGAAGAAACAAATTGAGATAATAACTGTTTCACCTTTCATACTAGTGGTCACAGTAAGAAATTGTTCAGTCATACAAGTTCAATGATTTTACATTCTGATAAGTGCTAAATTCGAACTCTTTTGTGCAGACTACATGCACAATGCACCTTAAATATCTATCGTAAACAAAGTACATTACAGACAAACCAAGAAAAAAATAAGTCATGTTTTACGGATAAGGGAGATCGTTTGACGCACCAGATATATTAAATATGAGCTGCAGATTTTTTCAAGATCCATGAGACTTGGATAATGAAATTGATTCTGCGCCATGATATCAAGTATAGATTTGAATTCGCTGTGAATGACGTTATTGACCTGTGTCGACATGCAAATGCAATACTAAACTGTTTGATCTCTTCTTCAAGCTTTTTCCTTCTCCTAACTTCAGTATTCAGATCCTTTAAAGCTTTCTCCTTCTGGATAGTAATTTGTTCGAGTGTTTGAGATGAAGTGGAGATTTTCAACCACTGCATCTTTATCTTCTTTTAGAAGATGGAATTCTTTCCAAGCTACGATATTTTCCCTCAGAAACCTTAAGAAGCTGATTACTAACTTCCAACTCTTTTTCCAAGTCAGAGTACTTTTGTTTGAGCGTTTTCGCTTCATTTTCCCATGCCTGCTTCCAACAAGCAATTTGTCCTCCCAAATTGCCCTTCACATTGAAATATTGAAATTTAAAATGACGGAGAGATTTACATTTTACAACAATGCAGATATGTACATAACAGAGATACTTTAAGTTATTGGGATCTAGACAAAGATTAACTCTTCATGAAAGGCAAAGGCTTATAGGCTTATGCTCAGAAAATTGTTCATTCAAAGTAAGCAGCATACATGTACATTGTAGGAACGGCAATCATGATAGTTACCGAGAAATAGAATTTAGATGACAGTGATTAAAGATCTAAAGTAAAGCAGCATATATTGCCTCATTGATTTACCAAGACAGTCGCTAATATCAACTAATAGATTAAACTTTTCTTTAAAATTTAACAGGAAGTTTATTGTATACCATGAACTCCCCAGAACTTAATGTCAGGAATTAGGGCAAGTATAGAATCATGACTGTTTGTATACATAATCCAGTTATCTAGCAACATGAAATAGTGCCAGTAACACCAAACATATAACAATGTCAAAAGCAGCAAAAGTTATGGAGTGAACTAAATTCCTGATAATCATAACTTAAAAGTAAAAAGAATTATGTTCCACCGTTAATAGGGAACCAAACATACAAGTAAGAGATATGAAAGAAATCAGGAAAACCTGAGATTATGAGCTTGAAGTAGGAGATATAGAATCCAATTGACAGAACGGAGAAAAATAACAAAAATTGGCATGTGTGCTCTTGAATTATGTGACCAGGCAGCTACCTTAATGTTGCCCCTGAAAACAGAATCCTCCTTATCTTCATCATTTAGAGTTGATTGATCTGATAATACCAAGGAAGAAATTGCACCACTCAGCTTCTGATGGAGTATGTTGCATAGGTCTCGTATAGAATTGTCATTCGAGGGGGAGGGTTTCTTGCCATCCATAGCCATATTTAGATGAGATTCTAAAGTTGAGAACAAGCAGTTTCCAACTTCACTTGCAGTAGAGAGTATTTGTGCAGTTGCAGATTTCTCATCAGCTATAAAGTCCTGCAAGGAAAAAGAACACAGCGATATATTACGGTTTAAGAGAAATTCTCCCTACAGTGAAATTTATGATAATGAAAACAATATAAAGGCGTACCTGTAAAATAGAAAAATGTCCTTGTACATGTCTTTTGCAATTTGTCACAGTCTCATGCAGGTTTTGAGGAATTTGTCGAATTAGCAATATCTCTTGCTGGAGTTCAGATATCTCTTGTTAATTGGTTATTGAACGACGTTTCTTCAACATATTTCCTCTAGGAAACGTATATTAAGCATAAGATGAAGCATATGAGTACTACATTATGAAATCAACTTAGCGGATAAGAAGCTGAACTGTAGTAGATTCAATTAGACAGAGCACTTCACACAGAAATATAACATTATATTACCAGCAACTAACCTTTAATTCATCTCTTTCGTCCTGACAAGTTTTAGCTGTCTATGGAGGTTTTGTATCTCTTGACTGTGATTCTCCATTGAGCAATCCTGTAATGGGCCATGGATACCAAGTTTAACCAGCTAAGGTAGTTGTTCCAAATTTAAGAATTACTCATCAAAGTAAATGCAAAAAATTATCTAAGTTGTTAGATAGAATACATTGGATTCTGTTTATGACATGGACCCTTAAACAATATTCACAGAACTCCCTTCTCAAATCTTCAAAAATCTAAAAGAAATGAGAAGGTGATATTTCTACAGATTAGAACTTGAAGGCAACAAATAGATGAACTAATGTGTTTCACTTTTCTTGTTTCACTTTTCATAACCTCATAAACTCATTCCAAGTCCACTATATGGCCGTCTGATGGGGAATCCTCTTTCAGACTCTTACTTCGCACACATATATTGATCAAAGGACGGAATTCCTTTCAGATATCTATTTTAAATATCAGACAAAACACGATTTATGATCACATGTCTATATCTGTAAGGCTTAAATGGATATCCTTATAGTTAAAAGTCTTCTACATCAACATTTCCCAGGATTGTCATATTGCAAGTAAACAGTCACGTTTGCAAGATCAGTGGAAGAATGTGTTCTCTACCAATTAAGTAACAGAATATAAGAAACAAGATCACCTTTCAGGGTAAAAATTGAGAGCAGAAACTAATGCTAAAAAATTAAATTATGCATTACCTCACTAATTGGAAATGATTGGACTTTCCTTGCAGGAGTCATGTGAAGTGAATCAAGGTCAGCTATGAAACCTTTATTCATTTTCATCCATGTATCTTCATCAACAAAATCACCAAACGTATCTGGAAGTGGGCTACACTCTGGTTGCGCCAAGTAGTGTGACCGCTTAGCAACAAATGCATTGGGAGCTGCTTTAAAACACGGGGTACTAAAAGCATCTTCTTGGCGCATGCTGTTACTATTGGTACTTTCATCTTGAAGGCATTCCTTGACACCATCCTACCATCCAGCATTAATTCAATGCCATTTAATTAGATGAAAATGATGACTGACAAAATAGAACATTGTAAGTAAGTTAAAACAGAGATATTGAAGTGAATAATATGGATTCATATTAGCAGAAGCCAAAATGTCTAATATTATGGTTCATGAGTCCCATTGCTCAAGAAAATATGTCATTAATTTCCAATTACAAGAAGCACTCCTTGGCCATAGCTATTGACTTTTCTCACAAAACTTGGTTAAACCTCAAAGGTTGGATATATTGTATTAACAATCGGTTAAATCAGATTTCTTCTACTTTTTTGCTGAATTCACCTCTTTCCGTTACAGATCTGGTAGAGGGGGGATTTTAAACTAACATCAAATCTTATTGCAGGTAGTTATAATTAGATATACCACTCGAAAAATCCCCATATATTGGACACACTGCAAAAAGGACACTTTCATTTTCCCTAAATGGAAATGGAAATGTAACATATAAATATATGGGTACAGTAGCAGTCCAATTTGCGCTGATTCAGAAAGATCAGCATGATATTTCTTAGGATCCATCTGTCTCGATGTGCCTCAAATTTTAGGCAGCAATTTATGAATTAGGCTGTATAATGTAAGGCACAAGTTCTGTGAGGGCACAATAAAGAATAAATATTCCTAAATGCAGAAAGAAAGTTTATAGCTTAAGAATGAGTTTGAGGGCATCAGAATTTACATGGGAAGAGCTTCTATCAGAGTCTGACAAAGTGACCAGATTGCTAAGATTGTCAATTTTCATTTGCTGCTCCTTAATGCATTGATCTCGCTCTTTATGTGATCTCCTCTCCTCTTCTAATTCTGCGGCAAGCTTCTCCGCTCCAATTCGCACTGATAAAACGATACAGAATTATGCATTGATTGAAGACATCAAAATGTTTATTAGTCTGAATATGGACCCAAAAAAGTTACCTTCAGCATGTCATTCCTCAGTTTCAATATTTGTTGCTCCAACACTTCTGCATGAGATCCCTGACAAACTAGTGTTAGTGAATTAAATGAGCCCTTAGTCTAATTGGCCTGATATAAAACATCATTGTACCTGAAGTTTTTTCCGCAGTTCCTCTATTTCTAGTTTTTGTCGCTTCAATAAGGCACCATCTGTCAATATCTGAAAAACAGACCAACAACTCCACCGCTTAATTCAAACAAAGTATCTCGAACTTATATGTCCTTATTATGTAATTTTTCTTCTCATCAATCATCATCAATTGCACCTTCCCACTATGGAAAAGAAAAAACTAATTGTCTAAAATTAGTTAACACTACAAATTCACACAAAAGCAAAGTGGCAAAGTTTTACGTTGGATGCCCTTAACGCAACCTTCATACGAAGGAGAAATGAGATGAAATTCCAAACCATCGAGTGTCGCACTGAAGCATGGATGAAAAATTAAATTCTCAAGAAAATAAGAAATCTCCAGTTTGAAGCATTTCATAAGCAACAATATCCGTCAACTAAGCACTATGTAAAATGCCAGTAATCTGTCAAGTTGTTCACGTAAAAGATAGGTGAGGATAAAACAAGACTACCAAATCTCCGCAGTTCTGAGAGCAAACAAGTTTAACCACTAAGCATCCTTCCTGATCATGTTTTTAGAAAAACCAAAATGAAGTTCGTAATATATAATCTGATGTGTTTGTACCTCCATCGCACCAAAGTTCTGGCCTCTGGATGTCCTCTCTTTGTTGCCAATTTTTTTCTTCAAATATATGCTAACGTAACATCTAACCTTCTTTATAGAAAAAGCTAAATTTCACCAAATATAAGCCATGCTGCTGTGATGCAGGCGTCAAAAGCAGTAAAGAACAATATACATATTCTGTGAATGATTACCTCAGAATATTTTCATATAGATGCTTCAATCACACCCAAGAAAGTGTGTACACATAAGCTATGCAAACTTGGAGCGTATTCAAGAATTTGTTACAATGTCAAAAAAATGAGCAGGCCAAAGTCATATTGCAATCTGCTATCTTAATGTAAGCACAGCTTCTTCATTCTTTGCATGTCACAGTTTAAGTAAGGAAGTACTAAAATACAAATTAGTAGAGATTCAAGAACTTTGCTGATCAATTTTAACAGACCTCATTCACTTGAACGCAGTTTGTAATCCGCTTAGCTCTGCTGGCAAACTGAAGCGTCCCTTTTGTTTCCTCTACGTGAATCTGGATATACCAGTGAAGTTCTACATCAAATAAGGTAATTAAGTTGATTTAACTGCAAAATCAAACAAAAGCAATCAAATACCTCTTCTGGTGCCACGGTGCAAATTATTGAAGTTTTTGCATTTCCACCCAGTGCAGGTTGAAGAATGCGAGTAAGCTTACTGTCACGATAAGAATGTGACCCTCGCGAGAAAAAATTTGATGAGTTAGTAAACATCAATCACTATTTTTATACAGTTAGGAATCTGCAACTACCTTTGCTTTCCGCCCCGCTCAGTTTGTTGATAACATTACCAAGAATCATTAAGCTCTTGTTAATGTGCTTTCCTTCCTTCAAACGAACTCCCCGCTCCAGTTTTAGCTATTCTTTCAGATCCAGCTAAATCAACTAAATTCTAGTTCCAAGAAGACAGACAAGCAGAAAAATTAAAATTAAAAGATATTCTACTTGGACAGTTCCCGGAAAAGAGTTGTAGCTTCTATTTCAAAATGGGAAATAACTGAATCTGGGATCAGTTCTCTGGAAAAGAATTGTAGTTTCGATTTCAAAATATGAAAGTTACATGGGTAGTGAATGGGAAGTTACATGGCTTGTGAATGAAAATCAAGCATTGAGAAAGCTCAAGAGAAACAGAATATTGCTCTTTGTTTTAAACCAATATCTTTTCTAATTCTTCTAGATGAAAGCGAAAGGTTGGATTCAGAATCTAGAATATAGCGAAACCAATAAATAAGCACTGGAACAGTTTAAAGTGGATGACTACAAACCAGGACAGAGACACGAATAGCATCATCTGAACCTGAACTCTCTCCAGATTTCTTATCCTTTGCTTTGCTTTCGATGACCTGGCTCATGAAAAATAGATAAGATACATCCAAATTATAAAGTACTCAAATCCAAAGAAGTATACAAGTAGCCACCTCTATATAAAAGACCATACCATCCTAAAAATAGTGTGCGATCTACTACTACGAGCATTCATGTTAGTATCACCGAAATGTCTATTAGCTGCAAAAATAACAAATCTATATAAGTATTTGATAACATAACTACAAGAAAATCTGACATGACAGGGTGCATGCCATTTTCAAATGCATTCTGATCTGAGATCAAACCTTCTCCAAGCTGGATAAGATTAAGCACTTGGTCAGCACTGTTCACGATTTCCTCCCTTAGACCAGCAACAAACACTCCTCGCTGAAGGGAAACTAAATATCAAAACTATTCATACATTACAAGAAAAATTTCCTTGGACAAATTAACCACAACCTACCTCCAGACTCTCATGAATTTGAAGTTTTTGATTCTCCACAGCAAAGAGATCGTTAATGTCTTCATTGTAAATTTCCATGTAGGAAACTCGAATTAAAAACTCCCTATCAGATGTCTAAAACACAAAACCAATAAATTTCATCAGATACAACATACTACACTGACAACATATTTAACTTTGGGAAAGAGATGTTCAAGTTACCTTCTGAATTTTTGCAAAAATGTCTTTGACAGCTCTATGGATAATTCCTGGATCATTTTCTGAACCATTCATGGTAAAAGTTTTCCCACTACTTGTCTGTCCATATGCAAATGCAGTTCCTGATTTGTGAAGATTTCATATAAGTAAGAAATGTTTCCCAGCTAACTCAATAAGAATGCTCAATAGAGATGTCTAATAAGTTGTATCAAGTATATCACGGGACGATCTTAGTAAATAAAAAGAGAAGAAGGATAAGGTAAGAAATCATGTAAACAAACCATCCTCAGAATGACAATAAGAATAACAAAAGCATCCTAAAAGTGAGTGGAGTTCAGTTTTTATCATGAATTCACCATCCCCAAAAAACACACTAATTTTGTTACTTACTGGAACTGGTCAATATGTTACTGCCAAGAACTTCATGCTCAGTCATCCGCTATGATGACCATATCCAAACCCTTAGTTTTATCGGAAGATAAACTTTGTTTACAATTACTTTACCATTTAAATTTAATTGAAATGAATCACCTGTTTAAAGTACAATAGCTTATTCATTTTCTTTTTATTCAGGAAAACTTAGTTCTTTAGCATTTCCAGCTCAAACAATTATCCTACTCAAAAGAACAACGAAACTCAAAGGTAAAAATCTTAAACACTGAGTCCCACCATTAAACCCCTCAACTGCAGCACCAATAATGTCCTTTGTCAGAAGCTCGTAAACCCTGGCATTACTGCATTCCTGATCGAACACATGATCTGCAAAAAATTGACGAATCAAATCATAACTTCAAGGAGAAATTTGAACTCATACACGCGCATAATTTCGACTTAGCTTACCAAAAGCAAAGGAAACCCCAGAAATCGGAGTGCCGTGAGATCTGTGTAGTGAAATACGATTGCTTTCAACTTTCCAGTGAAATCCATTAACGGATTCTTCGTTTGCAGATGGTCTCACCCTCACTGCCACGCAGATCTTCTCCATTTTCTCACGCACTAACACACTCCAGAAGGTGATTTTTTGAATTTATATGTGTTTTCTTCTTTTTGTTGTCTTCTTTTGGGTCTGATTTGAAAAAGAAAAATTTTGGTGGGCCAACCAAGTACCAACGGGCGGGATCTTATGTGGTGTGGGATAGAAATTTGAAAAAAGGGTTTGTTTAAGTTTGGCCTAGTCAAATAGAGTTTGCTCAAGAATGGCCTTACTTATTCCAAAAGTTCTTTAATATCTTCTTTCAACAAATGTCCAAATTACCCTTTCAAAGACTTTTAATATCCTAATAATCCTCCAATTGCAAAGGTCTAAAATACTCCTTTTTATTTCTTCCACAAAATTTGTGTATTTCAACCGAATTTTTGGGGGTTTTGTGCTTCAACCAACCGAAAATTGTACATCTCCTCCTTCCCGATCTTCGACATTGCAAGCGAATCAACATTTAGGTTTGAATTTAGTTCCTCTGACCTTATGGCATTGTTTTATTCAATTTATCTGTCATTTCGTTCATTTTCTCGAGTAGATGAAGTCGATTAATCGACTAAAACGAGTGTCGTTCAATCGACTCATGTTCTCCCTAATAAGTCGATCAATCTACACATTATAGCTGGTCGATTGTACGACTCGTTGGGGTCGATTAAACGACCCAGTTTTGCAAATTCGCAGCAGTCGATTAATCGGCTTGTTCAAAATCAAACAGAACTGCACTATAGTTTCTTGTCCTATTAATTGACATTTTTATCTTTAATTTAATTGCAGACAACATGTCTTCACCGTTTTGGATTACCGTGTATTATTTTGGACATTTTGTTAATAACAATGAAAAATGGCAATGGGTATTTAGTGATAATGGCATGCATGCATCAAGAGTTCCAATAAGTACAGAAACTTCATATGAAGAGATATATTCTAAGGTACAAAATATTTGCAAAGTTGATCCCAATTTGCATGATATGGAGATCGGATTTATTTCTCCAGCAAGCATACAGTCTTTTCAAATTCCTGTCCGGATTACTTCAGACGAGGGAGTGCAATGGTACTTGGCTCTCAATAAACAAGGTTCAGTTATTCCCTTGTGTATAACCCTTGTGATAAAAAATATTTGTGACGTGCCACGGGACGAGCATAATGTGATCATGACGTGCAATCGGAAGATGGATATCATAATTTTGAGGTGGAAGAAAATAATCATAGTGATGATGATCGAAATGTGAATGATATTTGGGATGGGTTGGAGGTAATTCGAGAATCTCCTTCCAATGATTATAACGGTGATGTGTTTACTACACCGCCGAGACCTGATTTTAATCAAGGCACTGGAGAAGAAAATCAGTTCACAAATGAGCATCTTCTTTCTTCGGTCGGAAGTACATCACGAGTTGTACCCGATGATATTGACTTGAATGCTGACCAAGTATTCAATACCAAGAAAGAGCCTCAAGAAGTTGTGCACATGATCGCATTGAAATACAATTTCCAGTTCAAAACAAAAAAATCGAACAAGAGTGTGTACACAATTGTGTGTGTTGATGAAAATTGCAAATGGCATTTGCGAGCAACAAAGTTCAAAGACTCTGATTATTTTCAGATTAGAAAATATACACCAGAACATACTTGCGCTCTAAATTTGTCCACCAATGATCATAGACAAGCAAGATCATGGATCATTGGAAAACATATCATGTCAAGGTTTGAGGACTGCAACGCTACATATAAACCTGTTGATGTTGCGAATGAAATTCGCCGAGACTTTGGCATTGAAATAAGTTATCAAAAAACGTGGAGGTCTAGAGAAACTGCTTTAGCATACATAAGGGGTTCACCTGAGGATAGTTACAATAAGTTGGATGCATATGCCCATAACTTGAAAGTAGCTAATCCAGGAACTATATACTCTTTAGAGGTTGATAGTGAAAACCACTTCAAGTACTTTTTCTTGGCATACGGGCCCTGCATTCGGGGGTTTCACTCTTCAATGCGCCCAGTAGTTGTTGAGGATAGTTACACTAAGTTGGTCGCATATGCCCATAACTTGAAAGTAGCTAATCCAGGAACTATATACTCTTTAAAGGTTGATAGTGAAAACCGCTTCAAGTACTTTTTCTTGGCATATGGGCCTTGCATTCGTGGGTTTTACTCTTCCATGCGCCCAGTATTTGTTGTGGACGGAACATTTTTAACTGAAAGATATAAAGGTACGTTGATTATCGCTACTTGTCAAGATGCAAATATGCAGATTTATCCTCTTGCATGGGCCGTTGTTGATTCTGAGAATGATGCTTCATGGCATTGGTTTTTTATGAACTTGAAAGGAATAACAGGTGACCAAGAAGACCTTGTTGTGATATCTGACAGACACATGAGTCTTATCAGTGCAGTCCAAACTATTTTTCAAAATGCACGTCATGTTAATTGTATTTATCATATCAAAGGCAACTTGAGGACTGTAACTCAAAAGACTGATACTATCTCCCTTTTTAACAAAGCAGTTGAGGCATATACAATAGAAGAATTTCACTAGTATATGTCCCAAATTCAAGCTACTGACGAGAAAGGTTGGAAGTATCTTAACGATACAAATTTTGCTACTTGGGCTAGGTCATATTTCCAGGGAGACTGTTATAATATAATGACGTCAAACAATGCAGAGTCTCTGAACTCAGTGTTTAAAAAAGCTCAACAAACTCCTATACTTGCATTGTTTGATACTATTGGAAAAAAGTTGCAGTCTTGGTTCTATGAGAGACGTGAGGTTGCACGGTTGTACAGCAATCTAACTCCCGCAATGGAAGAAAATTACGCAAGTCTCATGAAAAAGCCAAGAAGTTCACGGTTGAACCAATTGATCAAAGTTTATATGTGGTGAGAAGTGGGGCCACAAATTTCATTGTTAACTTTGCTGAGAACACTTGCACTTGCAGAAAGTTTCAATTGGTCCACCTACCATGTGAGCATGCAATAGCAGCGGCCAAGAAGAGAGGTTTTTTAATATACCACATGTGCTCACCGTCTATTCCGTTGACTATTGGAGGAAAGCATATGCGAGACTATCTTCCCGTGCTAACGAAAATGAATGGGAGATTCCCGATAACATTAAGAAAATGATTGTCTTGCCACCTATTATTAGACAACGAGGTGGGCGTCATAGAACAGCACGAATACCGTCAACAGGAGAGTTCCACTCAAGACAAAAATGCAGTAGGTGCCAACAATCGGGACACAACCAACTGAATTGTTGTGATCAAAGACCGATGAGCGATAGACAATCACATATTTAGAGATTGTTGTATTTCGTCTCCGATTTCGTAGTTGTTGTATTCATGAATTTGGACAAACCTCTCTGTATTGTCAAAAGAATCAAAAACAAAAAAATGTTAAGTAATCGTTCTTCGTCGGCTTGCCTGACCCTGATCGACCACGTGGTCGATCAGGGTCGGGCAACATGACCTCTAATCGACTACGTGGTCGATCATGGTTGGGTTGTCCGGTGTCTGACCGACCACTGGTCGATCAGGTCGCGTTGCAAGACCTCTGACCGACCACGTGATCGGTCAGGGTCGGGTTGTACGACTTGTGACCGATCATTAGCATATAGTGACGGATCCATAAATTTTTTATAAGGGGGGCACAAAATAAGGCAAAAATTTGTGTAAGAGCGGTCGGACCGACGAAAAAAATGGGTTTATGTGTAAATAATACTACTTTTTGGGTAAAAATAATATTTTTAGGCAAAAAGTAATACTTTTAATTGAACATACTTTTTTAGTTGTTGAGACAATGTATTTGGTTTTACGCTAAAAATATTTTTCTTAAATCTAAAAGTATTACTTTTTATTTCCATAGCATGGAGTGACCAAAATTACTCACAAAACGAATACAATTATAAACTATATATATATATATATATATATATCAAATATAAAATAGGTATAATTATAAATTACATAAAAGAGATATAGTACACATACTTTTATTTTATTAACTATTTATTAGATTTTAAAAATGAATATAAAAATAAAAATATATTTGACGGGATCGCAAAGTGGGGTGCTTGCTCCCATCTATGCATATAATACTAAATTATATAAGATTTTATAACATATGATACTATGATACAGTGCAACGTGATTTATAGTCCCGTGATTATTGTAATCCCGATCAAGACTAAATTATATAACATATGATATAGTGTAACATATTGATAACATATGATATAGTATAACATACAGTGCAACGTGATATATAGTCCTGTGATTATTGTAGTGATTATTGTAATTCTGATCAAAACTAAATTATATAAGATATTTTATAACATATGATGATACTATGTAGCATATAGTATGATATATTTTACAATTGACGGCGAAAAAATCGGAAACATATTGATAACATATGATATAGTGTAAATACAGTGCAACGTGATATATAGTCATGTGATTATTGTAGTGATTATTGTAATTCCGATCAAGACTAAATTATATGACAGATTTTATAACATATGATGATACTATGTATCATATAGTATGATATATTTTTCAATCGACGGCGAAAAAATCGGAAACATATTGATAACATATGATATAGTGTAACATACAGTGCAACGTGATTTATAGTCCTATGATTATTGTAGTGATTATTGTAATTCCGGTCAACACTAAATTATATGAGAGATTTTATAACATATTATACTTATTTGATATATTTTACAAGTTTAATTAAAGCCTAAACCTTAAACCCTAAACCCTAAACAAACTCTAAAAGTAGGGTTAAATGATTTCTAATCGACCATTAATCGACGGTCGTTCAATGGTCGATTCGACCACTGTGTCGCTCATATGGTCGATTAATCGACCACTTTATCGTCCAGATGGTCGTTGCAGCGACACAGTTAAAAAGCGAAACATTTCGTTTACCCCACCCCACAGTTAAAAAAGACGTTTCATTTTTTACTTTCCAAAAAAGCGAACGAAGAAAGACGAACGGGACGAACTAACAGATCTTGAGGTAAATGTTGTTTTTTTGTTTTACATTATTATGCTTTGTTGATTTTCTTAATCAATTGTTACATATTTTGTTTTATGTTGCTTTAATATATCGATTTTAGTTTAGGTTTAGGGTTAGGGTTTTAATATATTGATTTTAGTTTAGGGTTAGGGTTTCAAATTTAGGTTTCAATTTTTTTGTTTTTAGACCACACAAACCCTAAAAATAGGGTTAAACGAGATATGACCGACTTATGAACACTGGTCGTTCAGATGGTCAATTAACCGACCACTGAACGACATAATTTAAAAGGACGTTTCGTTTAAAAAGTAGTTAAAAAGACGTCTTGTTTCAGTTTTTATAACTTTTCGATTAAAAAGACGTTTCGTTCCAGTATTTATTACTTTCCAATTAAAATGATGTTTCGTTTACCCCACCTCACGCTTAAAAAGCGAAGGTTTCGCTTTTACTAATCTCGCTTTTACTAATCCTGCATTTTCCTTGAATAGAGAGATATGCCTCGTCAGAATCAAATAATCCACCAGATGGTCCAACTAATTGGTTGGACCATTGAAGAAGAGGAATGGCTCTATGAATATCTTAATCGTTTCACTCCTCATATCATACTGTCCATCCCTAGCGAATTCAACTAGTTGTTGCGTCTTGTCATTTTTGACCTTGGTGCACATTTCAAGAAACATTTTAGCCTCAGAAAGGTTAAAAGTCAGATTCAATTGTTCCGAACAAAGTTCGAGGCATTTGGACAGTTCATTAAAACTCCTGGTGTGACATATGATCATGAGAACAACATAGTTTCTATTACTGGGCTTTATTGGGATCATGTTAGAATGGTAAGAAACATTTAATTTGTTCATATTGAATTAATTATAGATAATAATAATTTTTTCTTAACCTGTTTTTTTGTCATTTAGGAGACCATTGAGCAGCGATTCTTCAGGACGAATGGGTTCAAATACTTCAAAATCGCCAATAATATATTCGTAGAATCAAATACCGTCCCGGTTGACTTATCCAACAAACACGGCTACCATCTTGACAATCCAGTTTACCTTGATGATGTATATGATGGTGATGTTCCGCCAGGTTTCTATCCTTTACCCTGAGGTCGTTGGATGGGATCCCTTGGGGGAGATGGGGCTAGTCCATCAAGGGTTGATAGTGGTGATGGGGCTGGTCCGTCAGGGGTCGATGCTGATGAGGATGTTAAACCGAGTGGTCTTCCTTAAATTTCTTTTGGTGGTTGAACTTAGTGTTAGTTGAACAATTTTAAATTTTTGTGTTATGTATGGTTGTTCTTGAACAATTTTAAATTTTTGTGTAATTATGGTTGAATATTTAGTTTAGGTTTTGAATGTATGGTTGAATGTATGGTTGAATATTTAGTTTAGGTTTTATGTATTAATGTTTTTGTTTTGAATATGTGATTTATTGCACTGTATGTATGGTACAATCTGAAGGACAAAATGGTCGATTAATTGATTCAAGTGGCCGATTAATCGACCGCGGAATGACACATTGGTCGATTAATCAATTCATGTGTCCTTCAGATGGTCGATTCATCGACCACTTGACCGACACATGAGTAGATTAATCAACCAATATGTCGTTCTGTGGTCGATTAATCGACCACTTGAACGACAAATGAGTCAATTAATCGACCAATGTGTCGTTCCGTGGTCGATTAATCGACCTGGTCGACGTTTCGCTTACCCCACAGTTAAAAAGTCATTTCTGAGTCATTTTTCATTTTTTACTTTCCGAAAAAGCAAACGAAGAAGACGAACGGGACGAACTAACAGTTCTTGAGGTAAATGTTGTTCTTTTGTTTTACATTATCATGCTTTGTTGATTTTCTTAATCAATTGTTTCATATTTTGTTTCATGTTGCTTTAATATATCGATTTTAGTTTAGGTTTAGGGTTACGGTTTTAATATATCGATGTTCTTAATGTCTGTCTTGGTTGTTTTGACATGATGCAGGGCTTAACAAACAAATTTAGAATTCCAGGGACGTAGTTTTTGACATTACAAATTTACAAGTAAGTAGGTGCCAATTTTTATTGTTTGTTAATTAGAATGCATGCTACTTTGTATCTTTGTGTTCTTTAAGACTACTTGTTTTGAATTCTAGTGAACTGGGAACCTGCAGAGGAAAGCTACCTGTTTAAAATACTAGATTGTTCCACTAGCATCATGCCAGTGCATGATGCTGTTGAGTGGAACTCCTTCATCCGTCTAATTGCTCCACAACTTGAGGGCATATTTTCGAAGGATTTTAGTGTTGCCAAAGTTAAAGCTCGAATTCAGTTGTTCCGGGACAGGTTTGAGAGGTTTCAAAGTTATATTGACAAAACAGGAGCTACATTTGACAAGGGACGGAACATCGTATATGTGGATAGCAATTACTTTAATCGAATTTGAAATGTAATTAACCAGAACATAATATGGTTAAGTTGGTTATTTTTTATACTTTGACATTCTAATTTACAAGTCATTTGTACAGGAAAGCATTGAAGAAAAAGAGTTTCGGACGACTGGGTTTCAGTATTATGAAATCGCCTACAACGTCTTCAAAACACATAACGCTACTCAGATTGACTTCTCAGATGTACCAGGGTATCATAGCAACAATCTAGTAGTGATCGATGATGAAAGTTCAGCAGATGATGTTTCTGTAGGAAGTAATTCAGTTGTTTAGATGTTAGTTGTTATGCATGTAATTCAGTGGTTTGTAACAATGACAACTTTTAGAAATTATGTCCTTCGATTCAGTGGTTTGTTAAACAATGACAACTTTTAGAAATTATGTCTTTCAATTTGGAAGTAATTTGAGCAACTGTGTCGTTCATATGGTCGATTAATCGACCCGTGTGTTTTAACCATAACATTTACAATATACTTAAAAATCGACTAATTCTCAACTACATCACTTAAAAATGCAAAATACTTCAGTTAAAAATCTAAAACTATAGCATTTACAATATTCAAAATATTCTGATCAATTCAAAATATTCAAAATCTAAAATCTAAAAGTATATCATTTATAAGTATTCAAAATATACCGATCAATACAATCAAGGATCATAATTAAAAGCATATATGTCGGCAGCCAACTTCTCCCTCCACATAAGCATATGATGGTTGTTTACGAGATTCACTTCTTGCCCGACACTCAGAAATTCTATATATTTGATCACGAAGACTCCGCAATCACCCCTATGATATGTTAAAACAACAATTAGCATTTAAGTAAAACATTAAGCTAAATAACACAGTTAAGAAATATCACTTACGACATGCCCTGCTTGGATGTCTTGTTAGATCTGACCATTTTGAGGGGGCCGTTTGTTTTAATCCCAACTTGTTGTGCAAGTAACGGTAACAGGTTCAAGGCACTGATTAAGTTGCCCCTCTGTTAGACAAGGGGATCATAGATATTCACCTCCGATATTTCAAATACAAGTTCGGCCACAATCCAATGCTTATTATAGCAAATCGGAAAGTACAAGTGCGTACACCCAACCTATTCCCTCCCAAACTTACTCCAAGTTCCATTCATATAATTAATCAAACCTTGATTGAACTTATAGTTAGTGGGGTTCCGCTTGTAATCATTGAGTTCAAATATCGGTGATTGATAGAACACATTGTCTAGGATGGCTCGTGTACTGCCGCCGGGACATCGGATATCTTGTCTGTCTCTCCGTAACAAGGTCATCACCAAATACACGTCTTTGAAAAATGAAAAGTTGTTATAAGATTCACATAATACTAAAGCAATATGTACATATCAAAATGAACTTACATCATCTTCAAGCCAAGCCCCGTGATGCGATGCAAGAATCAACGTAAACTAGCTTTTAGCTTTTTTTTTTATGATCCCATTTATGATCAATTCTTCATCATGAAAGCAATATGTACATATTAATTAATGAAATGAAGCATAAACATAAAATAAACATGGGGTCGTCAATCGACCATTAATCGATCAAGTCGAGTCAATGGTTCGTCAATCGACCTTTAATCGACTATATGGTCGGTCAACGGTCATTGCAACAACAACTAATCGACCATTTAGTTGATTAATCATCGATTGATCGACCATTGACCAACTCATCGTGATCGATTAATGGTTGATTGACCGACCATTGACCGACTATAGTCGATTAAAGGTCGATTGACCAACCATCAATCGACCTATTAGTTGACAGTGTTTGCAGTAAATATTATCTATCAGCTGCCTTTGTGTACCATTCTTTAAACTTTTTGGCCTTCAATGGATCCACCGGGAGGAAGAAATCAATTTGCATCTTGTCCAAAAAGGTTCTGGAGGTGGTTGTTTGTGGCCTCGATTTAGTTGTGAAGGGAGTTCTTGTATGAATTGAAGGCACTCTCGCTCGCTTCACTCCCGTTTGTAGAACATTTTCTTTTTCTACATGTTTTGACGACCTCTTCTTCCTTATATATTTCACCATTACCCGATCACCCCCCGTGTCTGCCTGCTCCACCTCCACCACCTCAACATCGGAATGTTGTTGCATCTCCGTATCCACCACCTCGGCAGCCTTATTTTTCTCCACCACAACAGACTTATTCTTCTCTGTCTGATCCTCCTCCTCCTCCTTAACAGACTGATCCTCAGCCTGATCCCCAACAACCTGATCCTGCTCCTCCTCCTCAACAGACTTCTTATTCTTCTCTATCTCCACCACCGTCCCATAATCAGGAGACATCCCTGTCTCCATACGCTGCCTCTCAGGAGTGAACCACATATAAGACTGACTTCTTGCTTCAAGTTTTTGGTCTAATGCATAAATCTTGCGGTCCAATTCTTCGATCTTTCCGCTCATAATAGAAACAACATCTTCGACCTTTTTTAGAAGACAAAAAGCATCATCTTGCCTTTTTGTCAGCATGGCCACGACATCTAAAACCTGCCTCATACCGATGGAAGGGCCGGTGGAAGGTGGGGGTACTCGAGAACTGCCTCCATGCTCCATCTCATGGACATCCCCTGGTGGCACACTTGTAGGCCCTGACTCTCTCTCTCTCATGTGTGCCTGTCTCTCTCTTTGTGCCTGTCTCTTCCACCATCTCCCGATCATCTGTGGGCACCATCTGCTCATCCAAAGGATAACTGAGATCCTCGGGGAACACATCGGAAAACATCACAACGTATTCCTTCTCCATTTCTTCTTGTGTCGGAGTCAATGGAAATAAAACTTCATCCTGCCGATTCACAAACAATATTGAGTACAAATAATCTCAAAATATCAATTAAAAATTATACGCAATTAAACATAATCTCAAAATTACCATAGGCTCGTCCAAGACGGCAATAATCTCCTCGAAGCCAAAAGTCGCTGCGGACCTCCACCCACACATCCTAGGAAGTCTTTGTTCGATCCTTTCAGTTCTAAAAAATTGGCATACGGTACGAAAGGTCTCAAATGCCCATGTCTAACAAACAATCCAATGTTATAAATATTTCTCGAAATTGAAAATATACATTGTAATCTAACGAAAATGACTTTGATAAATACCTGTACCGCGTGTGTAAAGCCCCAGAAAGTGTGATGGTCAACTTTACCAGTAAATTTTTTTCAAAACCGTGTAGAAGAAGGACATAGGTAGGTCTTCCCCACGGGTATTTATTGAAAAGATCCAAATTGTCAACAATTTGCAAAACTTTCATATCAATTGAAGTGATAGGCTCCTTACACCGCAACACACACTCATATATGAGGGCCAATCCCAATATGTATCGGTCCTCCTCATTCTTTGCATGGTGCTCAAAAGCCACCTTCAAATCCCTAGGCTTCACAACCTTTTTCCCTTCCTCAAAATATTATGCCGCTAACCGTCTATCCGAGGGGATGTCCTTTACATAATCGTTCTCAATTTCGGGATTCAATCCAGTGATGAGAGTGAAGTCTGAGAACCCGAATCTGACATTTGCATCCCCAACAGGAACCATACCTCTTCATGCACCTGAATTAATCCTCATAAATAATAAAGCATGAAGAATTTTACAAGAAATCAATATTATCCCTAACTTGTATAAGTCTCCGAAAGCCGAGTTCACCAACAACTCTTTGTGTTCGACGTCTAACTTATGATATACTTGATTTAGAACTTGTAAGTTACATCGGGATGTATAGGGGTGTTCATTCGGTCAAACCGAACCAAACTGAAGTTTCGATTAACCGAAATTTTGGTTGATCAAAATATAAAACCGAAAATCGAACCGTACTAGACAGTTTGGTTCGGTCAAAACCGAATTATTTTCGGTTTTTCCTTCGGTTTTCCGGCCAAAACCGAAATCTTACAATGAAGAAAAAGGATTTGCAATATGAACAGGCAATTTTGTCTTCTTTCACTATGAACAAACTTCATTACACCATAGGAACCACAAAATTTACATGGGCTTCCTTGTGAACAGTGGATAAATCAACATTAATTATACTTTTTGCTTTGTCTAAATCAATTGCCTGTAAGGGTTTATAATTTAGGGATTTTTCCAGAATACCTTAATGAGTCGACAATAACTTCACGAAAACCTGAAATTTAGTATCTTGGCAGAGCAATCACTGATAGGGACGAGAATCTTGTTGAGAAGAAGAAAGTCACATTATTTTGATATAGTTAATGGGAAAGAAATGCACCTCAGCCTGTATTAAGTCGTGAAACAGCTTTCTATTTAGTTATGGAAATATGTCTGTATATATATTGTATATAATTTCGGTTTTCGGTTCGGTTCGGTTAACCGAACTGCAAAACCGAAACCAAAAACCGAAATTTTAAAATTTGACTAATCAAAAACCGAACCAAAATTCGGTACGAACCGAATTTTCGGTTTCGGTTTGGTTCGGCCGGTTAACCGAACTGTGAACACCCCTAGGGATGTAACTCTTGAATCAAACCGATCTTCAATGGGGGTAAGGTATGCCATTTTTTCTGTATAATTGAAACAGAAAAGACAAATTTTGGAGGCTTAAATATCGCTTATCTTGGCAAGAAAGCAGATTATTAGCGATTATCAAGCGATTATTCGCTTAAAAAGGCACTTTTAGTGTTTTTTTTTTTTGCAAAAAAGCACTTTTGGCTTAAAAAAGCACTTTTTTAGTTAAATATTGAAGCCCTCCAAAACAAAGACAAAATCACTTTTTTTGCAAAAATACAAGTCTTTTGATTGAATTCAAGCCTAACGGTCGGATTCCTCCCAGTGCAAACACTCTCAACAAACTTTTGCAATGAAAAACACAACACTCCCAACATGTGTATAGTCTAACATTCCAAATAAAATTAACAGTCAATCCAAAATAAACCCTAAACCCCATTCAGTATATAGCATTCATTCAATAATTCAATATCTTAAACCATATAACATATTTTACAATGCAATTAAAATAACTAATTCAAAAGACAAAATAAAACTCTTACTTTATAGACAGAAGTCGCAAGAAAATATTCCCCAACGACGGTGGCACCAACGGCTATCCACAACGGTCGCTTTGATAGTGGTGAGGTGAGATTTGAACGATTGCCATTTAGAGTCGATTGAGGGCTTATAAACCCTACAAAGGGGTTTTGAAATTCTAATCGACCACTTTAGTCGTTTAACCGACCGCTGACTGACCACATTAATTTGAGTCGATTAACGGTCGATTAATCGACCCTGCGTCTTTTATGATGGGCATTTCGGGAAGTGTACAATATCTACTTTTTTCTATTTTTTTAGCAATAAATGTCGGTCAAAGGCCATTTTTGATAAGTTGTTGGGTCAAAAGGCTATATTTGATATATGGGACTTTGAAAAAGGAAAAACCATCAGTTCCGGATCCTCCAAAATAAGGTACGGTTTCAGTTCCAAAAACGGAACTTGGTTCCTCCATGGTTTTGGTTCCAATTTAACCAGAACTATTTTTTTATTTATCTTTTTTCTAAAAAATAATTTATCAATTTTAGCTAAAAAAAGAAGAGAACTTGGACTTAATATTCATTCTAATATTAAGTGTTTTTTTACTTAATATTAATAATAATGTTAAGCCGCATTCGTATCCTTTTAGGGTGAATAAGTAGTTAAATAATTTTCAAGCTCTACATTTGAGCTTGATGAACCCGTTGGACTTTTACTTTTTCCTATAAATAATTATGGGAAAACTGCAAAAATGGTCCTGTAACTATAGGGGTGTTGCAAAAATGGTCCTCCGCGATTAACATTTGAGCTTGATGAACCTGTTGGATTTTTAATTTTTGCTGACTTGGACTAGAATAATGAATGACCCCGTCTCCTTAACCTACATGTACTAAAATAGGCTATTTTGAGTTTGTTGAACTGTTGGCTACAATTTTCCCTCTAAATCGTATGTTGGGTGCTGAAATTTTCCCTCTCTTTTTCCCTATTTTAGTACACGTAGGTTAAGGAGATGGGGTCATTGTTGATTTACAGTGTGGTACAATGGGAAAAACCTTCAATAATGGTCTTAAAAAAGTGGGAACGGAAATTACAACTTGAACAAAATCTAACTATTACAAGTCTTGAATTGATTCCAACTCTAGAACTTGAAAGCCGAGTCGAGGAAGACCTTTGTCCGCAAGACAAATACATCTCAACTAGTGTTATTGGTTTGACATAATGTCCCCAAAGATTAAACAGCTTACGCTTTTTGTGTAGTAGCACCACTAACACAAAAGCCCCATCGAACTAGAAATTGGAGTGAGGACTGATTTGTTGGACTTAGAAAATGCAGAAAGAAAGAGGCAGCGAGAGATATTACAACAGATGTGATGACATTCGGGATAACATCCATTGAACAAACTAATTTACTATTGAATTTCTCTCTCTCTCTCTCTCTATCTCCCTATCTGGATCTGAATGCAAGCTAAGCCTATATAGAGCAGTTATTCCCAACACCTGCAAAAGATTAATTGATAGAGAGTGAGCAATTATAACGAGATGTAACTTCCAGGAATTACAAGCCACATTATGACCACTATCTAGGAGTTACAATGTCCATCAGACTACACGAATCTGGACACCTCCAATGTACAGATTCATTAGGTCCAACAGTCATTTGAATCTGCGCCAAGCCCATTTTCGAGTGATAAAACTATAGTGAACCTGAACCCGGGCCCAAAGAGTCGGGCCAGCTCAAGCCTAGTCCTAAGCCCTGGCCTTGGCCGAGGTTGGGCAGGGAGGGCGCGCTTGTGGCCCATTTGTGATAATCCATTTGTGCTATAACATATTCAATCAGTAGCACCTTCTAATATATAAACTAAGATTAACAAAGCTTTATACTCTATGTGGGACAATATTAAAACCTTTCAACTCCCTTTACATAATGCCCATTCTCGTGGCCCACTTTATGTATTAATATTTCACTCACTAAATTTAGTTTTGAGAAATAAAAAAAATACAACGATCATCTACTCGGAACGTAGATTAATAAGGTACAATTTAATTTCTACAGAATTAAATATTTAACCACTAAAAATTTGGTCAAAATAGGGTCGATGCCTACTTTCTCGAAACCAAATTTCCCACAATCTCTCACATGAATGGAAATTAATGCATATATGAATGCAGACATGTGAACCAGTCCGGAAGAGATAATATTGCATGCGGAATAGTAGCTTGTGGCTTTGAACCTTCCATAGTAAATACTATAGGGTACGCTGGCGACATAGTGGATGCAATGCCTTGAACTATTCCTTTGTGGTGTATACCGAGTCAAGAATAGTAACACAATAAGGTCCCAATACCTTATGTTCTAATGTTTTGTGTCCTGTTTTTGGCCATGGACACCTTCTTTGGATTCATAAGTGTTACTTTGAAGCAACCATCACTTCTCATTTATATAGGTGATCTTCTATCTGATTATCCTGCCATACTCAACCTCATCGAAGTGTAGGAATCATTAAAAGTCAAATGACTTAGCCTCACCACAACATTACATGTGTTTAATTCAACACTTAATATTGCTTTATAGGGGTGGGTTTAAACATTGTTTTCAAGTGTTACAATATAGCCTTCATAGATTAGTTTTCCCATTGAACTAAGTTCTTGAGATCTCCAGTCATCATAGTTGGGTTACCACTATGATGGTTACTTTGTGGACTTTAAGCCCATTCTCTATAGCAATTTACTCAATTGATCTCGATTCTTCCCTTTTATCAAAGGGTCTGCCAAATTTCTTTTGACTTTACGTAGTCAATTGATATCACACTGTTTGAGATCAACTGTCTAATGATATTATGTATTCGATGAATATGTCGAGACTTACCATTATACATATTATTTCATGCCCTTCCGATAGCCGTTTGACTATCACAATGAATCATTACAGAAGGTACATGTTTCCTCCAACATGGAATATCCTCCAAAAAGTTTCAAAGCCACTCTGCTGTTTCACCAGCTTTATCCAAAGCTATAACTTAAATCCCATGGTGGATTGAGATATACATGTTTGCTTCATGGACTTCCACGACATAGCACCTCCTCTAATGGTGAATATGGATCCACTATTGGAATAGGAATCTTTCGAATACAAATTCCAACTAGCATCACTATACCTTTCAAGTACAACCAAATATCTCGAATGGTATAGCCATAATCTATAGTATAGTTCAAGTATTTTAACACCCTGGTTAATGTTTCCCAATGCTCATGGCTTGGATTGCTCGTGAACCTACACAACCTATTTACTTTAAGGAAGCTAAGTGCGGGCGTGTACGATTAGTGATGTACATCGATCGCTATAATACGTGAGTCCAACTGAGCCATTTGGTTCTGCTTTATTAGCAATCAGATTTACACTTAAATCAATGGGCGTCTTTGACGGTGAACCGTCAAAAGCATTAAATTTCTTGAGTACTTTCTCCACATAGTGGGATTGTTATGAGACAATTCCATCAGAAGTTCTACTGATTTTGATCCTTAAGATCACATCAACAGCCTCCATATCCTTCATGTCAATGTTCCTTTTTAACATTCTTTTTGTGTCCATGATAGAATCATGACTACTGCCCATGATTAACAAATCATCTACATATAGACAAACTATAACAGATTCATTTGATGTCCCTTTGACATATACGCTTTATCATATTTGTTAATTTTAAATCTATTTAACAACATCGTGTTCTTAAATTTAAGATGCCATTATTTTGGAGCTTGTTTCAGTCCATACAATGATCTTATTAACTTGCACACGCTCTTTTCTTGATTGGGTGCAACAAACCCATTAGGTTGTTCCATGTATGTTTATGCATCTATTTCGCCATTCAGAAACCCGTCTTCATGATCGTAAAAATCTTTTCACTAAACCGTAAGTGTATAGTGTAGCTTATAGATAACGGCGAGCAAGGTCGTATTCCTCAGGGAATGAATCCGAAACACATAAAGTATAGGAAATATTGTATTCCAATTTTATTGAAGTGATTGAAAACCAAAAGTGCTATCTAAATTAATCCTAAAATTGTCAAGTTAAAATATCTGAGTATTGTAAATTCTCAAACTTCAAAAAAACTCAAACAATCACCTAAAGTAATCCTAGGACTATGATCTTAACATGCTTCATCAATATTAATTCCAATTATATTTCATCAAAACTAGGTTCTGTTTATCTATGGGTTCAATTACTAAGATAGTTTATTCCCTCTCCCGAGTGCAAACAAATCTTAGATTAATAAGAATTGCTAGTATTCATACTCAACAATTAATATCAACTCCCAAAAGCATATAGAATTGAAGTAAACCCCACAAATTTTATAAGCCTCCTGACTCTATACTCGTTTATGTTATGAATTCGCTTATCATAAATTAGATTGCATCTTCCGAATTATGAACTAGCAAATAAAAAATTATTGGCCAGATAATCTATAAGAAATAAGCACACGAGTTCATAAATACAACACAAGAAATCAATTAAGAAGAAACAATCAAATTAGAATTAATATGAATCCACAGTTTTGATCATGCCCTAGGATCAAGAGATTATCCTAACATTCTTACTTGCAAATTCATAGACAAATTTGAAAATAAATAGTCAAACATGGAATTAAGTATAAATCAAAAGCCCTAGACTATGATGGTAAAACTTCTTTGTGTAGATGGATCCGTCTTCACAATCTCGAACCTTGCGCCTTCGTGGTTGGAAGAAGTTTTGTGTTGTTCTTCGATGTATTGTGTCTTTTTCTCTTTGATGTGTGTTTTTCTCTCAAAAGTGTTTCCAACTTTAGGGCTTAGTCTTCCTTTTATAGTTGCCTTGAGAGATCCCTTTGTAGAGTCCTCGACAAAATTAGGAAACAAATTCTCGCACGGGACAAATTGCACGGCCGTGTAAAATTACACAGGTAGACCGTGTAAAATGTCTCTGAATATCATTCCCTCAATAAAGTCGCACGAGCGTGTAAAATCCCACAGTACAATCCACAAGATCGTGTAAATTCAAACAGGTAGTACGTATGGTTTGTACTTTATCGTTTTATTTGCGTATTATCATCTCTTGGCTTTCGGCATTCTTGTCATGGTCGTTCCACTGATATATTTTCATAATAAGCTTTGTTTTCCTGTAAAAGTATACAAGAATACGCAGTATTATCAAGTCCAACAAAGGAAACTAACCTAACCACCCTAAAATATGCATGCAAATGTATCAAATATATACTCAAATGAACCTCTAAATGCACATATATTTCACAATTATCACTTGACATCCATCTGTGAATATCAAGATTGTGCAAAGTAGCAATCGCAAGAAGCACCCCAATAGATGCAATCCTCGTTGCCGGAGAAAATGTGTCAAAGAAATCATACCCTTCTTTTTGTTTAAAGCTTTTGGCCACAAGCCGAGCTTTATACTTATCAATAGTTCCATCTGCTTTATACTTCTTTTTAGGATCCGTTTACATATCCTAAAGGTTTATGACCAGGAGGGAGATCAACTAACTCTCACGTGTGGTTTTGCAGAATGGACTTGATTTCACTATTGATATCATCTTGCCAAAACAAAGCATCTGGACTACTTAGAGCCTCTTTGATCGAGTTCAACTTGCCATCTAACATAAATGTTATGAAATCAGGTCCAAAAGATTTATCAACCTTAAGCCTCTTACTCCGTCTTAGTTCTTCACCACTTGGTGTTGAACTAATTGTCCTAGCAAATGTGGCCACATATGCGTGGTACCTGATGTAGTTCTAGATGTTACAACATCCGAAGCAACATCTCCAGCAACATCTATAGTCACATCTGCAGCTGTTCCAGATGTGATTCCATCTGCAATAATATGTAAAGTCACATCTAAATATGTTCATTTCTTAAAACTTCTATTTATCCTTTCTCTACAAGGATAAATATTTTCCAAGAATACAACATTACTTGATTAAATTGTGAAACCAACTGTCATTTCTTGATTTTCTGGCTAATGTACCATAAAGCGATATTCACTACTATTAAGTGCATAATCTATAAAGAACAATTGACCGTTTTAGGACCTATTTTAACTTGCTTTGGTTCATGTATTGCAATATTAGCCAAACACCTGCATATTTTAAGGTATTTTTAAGAGGCCTTACGATTTTTCCACAATGCGTAAGGAGCCTTATATTTCCCGTTAAGTGGTATTTATTCAATATGTGGTTGGTTGTTAAAACAACTTCCTCCCATATATTCTGGTTATCTTTGTTCAACACTGGATTACCTTAGAACTTACACAACTCATGGGTGTTTCATCAGCATTTGATTATTGTTCTTTGTTCTTGTTTTGTTAGAACCTTGTTCCAACAATACCGTTAGAACCTCGTTCCAACAATTCCGTTAGAACCTTGTTCCAGTGAACGTGCCTCAGATGTTGTCAAATCTTCGGTAATACTTCATACCTCATTGGTTCGCCTTAAATGTTACAACACTTTTGGCAACACCTCCTGCAACTGTGGTTCAGAGTCCGCCCTAGATGTTACAACACCTCAGGCAACACCTTCTGTCACATCTTATTTGCAATTGAAGCTCGAAAGCCTAATGTGTGACAGAAAATGTGGATATACCCCCAACAGGCATTGGATCCATTGGAAATCTTAAAAAATATTCCAACACAGCTTTTCTCAAGCCTCTACGCAGACTTTCTTGGATTTAGATTCAAGCCCTCAAATACTTTCTTCGATCATCAATCGAACAACTAGGCCATTAACCCAATTCCTTCTAGTTATGCATGTAGGAATCTATAAAAAAATTTGAACCTAGTAACAACATCTAAATGATGCAAACCATTCGGAAATTTTCTATTAAACAACATCACTTTAGCATGAATATCATGTAGGATCAATTGAATCTTTTAGACTAATTTCAATACAATTTTGAATTATTGGAATTACCCATTTTACAATCTAAAACATAGAAATAATAAACCTTTTGGAAAACACATCTTCATTTCGTATTTCTTTTCAAAAAATGAACGTTTTGGAAAAACATCTTATGTTCATATCAAATCACACAGTACATACAGTTAAGTGTACTACTAAATCCATTAAGAACATAATCACGACATAGGAAATCATCATCCCAACCCCATGCTTCAAGCGCAACGCGTTTTAGTAATAAATACAATTCCATCAACCACTGGAATGTCTTATGTGAGGTTGATCTCCAATCTTAGGTCGTGTTTCTCCTCGCCATCGTGAAGGTACATTATTTGTCTCGTGATTGTTGATTATAGTGTGTTACAATAGGAAAAGCCTTCAATAATGGCCTTACAAAAGTAGAAACAAAAATTACAACTTGAACAAAATCGAGATAAGTGTGTTACAATGGGAAAAACCTTCAATAATGGCCGAGTCGAGGAAGCCTTTGTCCGCAAGATAAATACTTCCCGACTAGTGCCCATAGTTTGACGTAATTAATGTCCCAAAGATAAAATGGCTCACGTCTTTTGTGTAGTAGCACCACTAACACAAAAGCTCCATCGAACTAGAATTGGTGTGAGTGATTTGCTGGACTTAGAAAATGCAGAAAGGAAGAAGCAGCGAGAGATGTTACGATAGATGTGATGACATTCGGGATAACATCCATTGAACATATTGATTTCTTCTTGAATTTTTCTCACTCACTCTCTATCTTCCTATCCGAATCGAATGCAAACTAAGCCTATATAAGGCATCCGTTCCCAAAACCTACAAGAGAGAGTGTGCAACTATAACCAGATGTAACTTCTAGAAGTTACAAGCCATATTATGACCACTATCTGTGTATTACAAACTCCAACATACTACACGAATATATACATCTCCAATGTCCAAATTCATCGGGCCCAACGATCACTTGAATCTGGATTAAGCTCGTTTTCAAGTGACAAAACTACGGTGAATCAACCCCAGGCCCAAAGGTTCGGCCGGGCCGACTCCAACCCAAGCCTAGTATATAAACTAGGATAAACAAAGCTTTATATTCTATATGGGGCAAGGTTAAAACCTTTCAACTCCCTTTACATAATATGCTCATTCGCGTGGCCAACTACTTATTTTCATTTTGCAACTATGAAGTCTTATAACATTGCAGCATGAAGAAATAATCTGATTCACCCGCCAATGACAATATCAATATTTTGCGTGAGGTACCGCCCAACCCCTCGCTAATCTCCACCCTCTAATACCATTTTATTGACTTCAAAAGAGACTGGTTCTAAAAGAAAAAAAAGTGTTAAAAGAATTATATTCTATGAGGAATATTTAACATATATTTTACCTTTATTAGTTAATCCAATCTGACCAAGAAAACAGTTTGCATGAATACCTGGCTTAATATAATCAAAGAATCCCTAATCAAAGAATCCCTCATGATTTAGTTTGTTTAATAGTGATGTGATTTCTTTATCACAACTACAATTAGATATATAGATTTCATGTATATGACGACGATAATTAGGATATATATATCAGGATATAATTATGAAATTTAATTATCTAGTCTACAAAATTCAAAATTCAATAGTACGTTAGTAATAAGACCTGCAGGTGGGATACTCAACGGAAGATATCCAATATTATTTAATGTATGTACATACTCATTATTTAAGAACGAAAGAACTAAATCAAAGAAAGATAAGAGCGTGATTGGATATGCTTTCATTTTAAAAATTTTCATTTTACTAGAGAATAATGGTGAAAAAAACTTTGGAAGAAAAAAGATGAATTTTGATAGTGTGATTGGATGTGAGATGAAAAAGTAATGATGAAAGTTATTCTCATTTAAAAATAGTAAAATAATGATTGAATATGATTGGTAGTTAGAAATATGTGAGTGAGTGAATAGTGAAATTTGTGGGAGCATATGTAATAATGATTAGTTTCTTGTGAAAAAATGTGTAGATGTGATTGGTAAGAGAAAAAATGAGAAAAAGTGAAAGTGAGAGAATTGTCTATTTTCTGAAAATTTTCATAAACAATCGCATGTTAGGTCAAAAAAGTCCAACGGAACAAAAATGAAATCTCGTTCATATCCAATCGCAGTCTTATTACCTAGAATAGATTTTGGCCTCTTTATTATAAAAAATCTAGATTAATTGTTGTCAATGAGCGGCTCAGGTCTAATTTGTATAATGATTCAACCCACTCTTCTTGTATAAGTATTTTATCATAAAAATCTGTAAAATTCTTACATATATAATTATACCCTTTAGAAAAAAAGATCTCATTTAAGGCTGCTCCAAGAGCACCTAATACAAGCTCTTATCTGACTCCTCAAGTATAAATGTGACGATTAACAAGTGTCATTAGCTAAACTATCATAGTATGAGTATATAATTGATCTTGATAATCATCTCCATGAGGACAAGGCTTTAGACGCCATGGTGATAAACGATAACAACCTGAAACAATTGCTCTTGTACGTTTTTTACTTCTCTATTATCCAATTTGAAACGCTCAGGACAGAACGCATACAATGCACCTATTTTATCGAATAAATCTCCAACAAACATAAACGACTCAACTTATCTTGATAGATATCTTTTTTTTTTTTTCATTTTTGTAGTTTATCTTAAAACAGTATACACCTCAGTGGAAGTTTCATTATGTATTCCACCAACTACTCGTGGACTGGACCTCAATATTCATCCCGTAACTAAATTCTTATGAGGCTTGAACTTGACTGCTACATCTAATAAATAGCTTTGTCAGGGCCGGACCTGTGCTTTCGAAGGCCCTAAGCGAGATTCTAAAGATGGGCCCTAATCAATAAATAAGTACCAAAAAATAGTCGACAAGACAACAATATTTCATTAAACCAAAAATCACAAAAGCATATCACAATATTCATATGTTTTAAACAATAAATAAGTACCTCGTATATAAGTGCAACTCACCAACGTAGAATGCATCTTCTCCCCATAATATCAACAAAGAGCAGCTTTTGATATCTACCAAAGTAAAGAAAGACATCAACTATTAGAAATATTAAAAAAAATTACGAAAAACTATTAGGAACAAGAATTAGTCTAGAGTAGGCAAAATTTACTCACTTTCATCGAAATACAACACGTCTTGCAGTTTTCGAGGCAAAAGTATTTATCAAGTTTGTGTAATCTAACTGATCAACCATTTTTCTTTCAATTGATAACATAGCCAATCCATTCAATCTGTCCTGCAACATGGTTGATCGTAGATAAGTTTTAATCAATTTCAACTTGGAGAAAGATCTTTCCGCGGATGCAATCAGAATGGTATGGTTAATAAAATCTTGTAAGCAATATAAGCATTCGGAAACAATTCACCCTATTCAAAAATTGTAGGACATCTATTGCTCTTGGCATTTCACTTGACAAATAGCTCTGCAAGCATAACAATTCTGTGCATAAATAATCTCCAATAATATCTGCATGTCCATTGTACTTCAAATGTTGCTCAAGATTCATACAAGACTTCAACAAACTATCAAGTGGCTCAGCTTTTAGCTTCTCCATTTTGAACAAAAATCCAAATTTATTTTCATATTCCTTAAAAGTCTCAAACCGTTCTTGAAGTGAAAATCGTGCTTGATCGACTATGTAGAGAAAATAATCAACTCTAAAAGATTCTTCAGCTGAATGCTTGACCTCATCACAACTATTTTCGTCATATCGTTTCTTTCTATGGATGATGCGTTTTTCTGGAAATGTAGCTTCAACATCAAGTTCACTTGCCATTATTTTAGCTTCATCCATGGCACGATGGAACCCATGCTCTCTAAAGTCATCAAAAAATGCAATAAGTCCTTGTAAAAGTGTAATAGCAATTTCAACATCCATGTCTTCAGCTTGAAGAAATTTACTCACTTTGTTGATTGCTTGCAGCATCCTATACCAAATCACCATTCCAAGCAAAAATTCAAAATTATTGAGCTCATGTGTTGCTAAGGTCTCGGCATCACTTTGTGTTTTTGGATCTTCACTAGTTTCCGCTAGAAAGAGTAAAGCATCCCGAATTTGTACAATTTGCTCTTTTATAGCCCGGACACTCTCAACATGACTTTCCCATCGAGTTTGTGATAATGGCTTAACTGTCAATCCATCTACATGATCCAAGTCCTGAAGTGTCATCTACCTTCAAAAATTTGATCCAAAATTCTTCTACAGTTGGTGAGTTTGTAGAATCATCCACACACCGTATAACTAGAGACATTTGCTCCTCGTGGCTTGTATCTGGAGTACAATCGAGTATAACTGAAAAATACTTTGCATGTTTCACCTTCTTTATAATTGCACTTCTAACTTCACCTGCTAAAAGTTGTATAAATTCATTTTGAATTTTAGGACTAAGGTATGTATATTGTATTTCACGTGCTTCAGCACGCCGAACATGCTCATCTAGTACTGGATCAACCTCAGCCATCATTTCTATCATTTGCAAAAAGAGCCCATTATTCTCAACAAAGAGTTTCTCATTGTCTCCTCGAAAAGGCAAACTATTTTTAGCAAGTCTCTTCACAATTATAATTATCCTTTTCAATACCTTTTTCCAGTGCTCTTTTTCCTTGTCAATTTGTAATTGTACACTTTCATCTATTGATTTTTTCAGTCCAAATCGATCTTCCAATTCCTTCCATTTAGCCATACAATGAATATGTTCTTTACTCCCTTCATGACTTTTGAGACGAGTGTACATATTACTCCAATCACAAAATCCATCAGTTGCTAGAAGCCCAATTTTATTCAATGATTGTTGGGTTACAAACAACTTACAACAAAAACAAAAGATCCGATCCAAAGAAGTTGAATAAACTAGCCATCTTCTATCATTTTTTTGTCCATTTGGCAATATCCTTATATATTGTGATGAATCAAAACGCCTGCCCTTTTCGTTGGGAGGATATACAATGCCATCAACTCTTTTTGGACCCATTTCAACTAGATAATCTATCATCTTTTGATCAATATTTTTCCAATTACCAGGATCATTCAAATCTACAGATAAAACACTTTCTTCCTCAATTTTTTCAATCACTTCTTCTTGATTAACATTTTCATTAGCATTTTCATCCGTAGTTGGATGTTCCTCCCCAATTTGAGTTTCCACATCTATAGTTGTTTCTTCTTCTTGAGACTTTTTTTTTTTCGCTAAACTTAAAATATTTTTCTATATCTCCTTCTTGACTTCGAACCACTTCCATCTCTCTTTGTCTTTTTTTCCTTTTTTGAGCACCCGACATATGCTTAGAAGACATCTTGTATTTTTTTTTTCTACACAAATAATGTCAAAGTCTCAATTTCTTTCTTAGTTATGTGCTTAATTAAAATAATATCACAAATAGGGTCAAATAAATTGAAAAAAACTATCTGCATAATTTTTCATTTTTCATTTTTCATTTACCAGTTACCACCCAACTATGAACTATTCAACAATCAACCAATCTTTATTTTTTATGCGATTGAATAAAATAAATCAATCTTAATACAATTATTTTTTAAATTTTTAATCTTTACACTATTTCAAATTTTCAATAATTTAAAAACTGAAATTAATTGGGAAGAAAAACAAAACGACCGTGGTCCGTGGATTGCCGATTCACGCCCGCCGATAGTACCGCTCGTCGTCTCGATGAGGTGACGCCCAACCCCACGATTTCGCTGGCCGCCGTGAAGAAAGAAGACGTCGAAAATGGAAAACTGGAAGCGAGGAGACAAGCAATCAATTACGCAAGAGGGCCGCATTGACTTGTTGGGCCTTTTTTCGATATTTGATTAATAAACTAAAAGGAGTTAAAAAAATGGGCCCCAAATCATAATTGAGGGCTGCAATTGTTAGGCCTTTTGCTAATATTTGATAAATATACTAAAAGGGGTTAAAAAGAAAATTGGGCCCCAAAAAATTTGGGGCCCTAGCGTGTGTTCTTTGGGCTTGGGGTCAAGTCGGCCCTGAACTTTGTTCTTAAAGCCAAGTACAAATGGAGTATTCTAGACTCACCAACCAATTTGGTTAAGCGTCAATAGGTTAGTATTGAACCCCAGTTGGAGAAGACCCGACATGCATAAGATTTTGGCAAGAAAAGTCTTTTAATAGTCTCGGGACCGACATAAGCTTCAATAAAGCCATATAAGTCATCTAAGTCACATTATTCTAATTTACCATGCCATAGAGGTTTACCACTTGGCATTTTGAATGATTTCATTATGAACTGATAAAGGGAGTTAACATCATAATAGTAGAGATTCTCACCATGTGGGATATATGCATCGGTATAGCCACCATAATATCCACGCCTAATAAACTGATCTTCATTCATAGAAGGTAAACAAATATTTAGGATTTTGTTTTTCATCATAGCGGGTACGAAAGATAGTGAGAGCTAGTGAGGACACAGTCAATTTGTACACCATATCCATGTTATAGTTAGACATAATAATCTCTTGAGCCTTCAACATCACACCACATGATCTGGCCCTATTCCAGGTCTTCCCAGCCAGACCTGAATGATACCAGTATAAGGAGTGGGAGTAGTGGATTTGGCCCTATTCCAGGTCTTCCCAGCTGGACCTGGAATATACAGTATAAGGAGTGGGAGTAGTGGATTTGGCCCTATACCAGGTCTTCCCAGTCAGACCTGGATGATATCAGCCTAAGCAGGGACTGGAAGGATCGATCTGGTGCTATCCCAGACCTAGAAGGTACTAGTATAAGGAAGAACTACTGAGGCTCGAAAGGGTTGTACGACAAGAGTCAGAGGTAACCTGACAATCATTAACTAGATATGACGGGAGTATCTTTTCTGAAAAGGGCGAACGGACATAAAGTCATCAGTGTCAGAACCGACCTGATGCGCATTTAATGCATCCTAGGCAAGACCTGTGAGACATTAATAGGATGCAGAGCACGACCTGAGGGGCTTTAAATTCTCATACGGCTCGATGGGATAGGTAGTAACTAGGACAAAGGTCAGTCTGACATTTAGTTACTCATTAAACAGGTCAGGAATGTATGACCTGGCACCCAGAAGGAAGAACCACTCGGGAAGAGACACGTGGATCATGAGGTCCTTAGGGAAAGCTATAAATAAGAGAAGAATGTAGAGATTGAGGTATCTTTTTTCATATATATTATTCTGGTTTTTCATTTGAGTATTTTTCGGATAAACCCTTACTAACTTGATCGTCGGAGTGCTAACACCGGAATCCTCCGTTAGTCTTGTGCAGGAAGGCAGCAGAAGGTCAAGTTAGGGATCTTGAGCGGTTCTTTCTTGGACCAATCAAGTGGCGCCGTCTGTGGGAAAATTTCGGTTTTAGGACGTGAGTATGAATGGGGTAGGTGATAGGGGCAAAGGAATCATGGATCTACTGGAGGAAAATTCCCGCTCGCTGCTAGCTGCCTCCTGTAAACTTGGGCATGGAATTTGCTAGTGAGTCATTGCAATTTACGAGGGAGCAGCTGGGGGTACTGATCGAAGGTGCGGTGGGAGCAGCATTAGCAAGGAGGGAAGGGGTCGAAAGGGTAGAGAGGGAGGCTCCTCCACTGTGGAAGGTAGGGGACCGGAGGGAGAGGGTGGCGTGGCTGAGTTGGTAGGTAACTTGCAGAGGGAGGTTAGGGAGTTGAGGAGTACGCTGAAAGAGAAGGAGCCGGTGAGAAAGGGCGTACCATTCAAGGAGATAGTGATGGCGGACGACTTGCCAAATAATTTCAGGGCATTAAATTACGAGTACGATGGCACGATGGACCCCTGGGAACATTTGTGCCGATTCGAGAACTCCGCGCTCCTCCACAGGTATTCCGAGGGTGTCAAGTGCAGGGTTTTTCTCACTATCTTATCCAAGTCCGCGCAACAATGGTTTAGCCAACTCCCGCACGCCTCCATAGGCTCATTCGAAGAGTTTAGTTCGGCTTTCTTACATCAATTTGCCAGCTCGAGAAAGCATCAAAGAACCCCTGTAAGGTTTTATAATATTAAGCAAGGGGAGTCGGAACCCCTGCGTAGCAACATAAAATGATTCACCACAGCCGCCCTAGAGGTGCCCTCAGCTACTCAGGAGGTGTTGGCCAGTGCTCTCTCCCAAGGGTTGCGGGAAGGGGATTTTTTCAGGTCAGTAGCTAAGAGGTCGGCCAAAGATTTTGATGATCTCTTAGCTAGGGCAGAGAAATATATAAATTTAGAAGAAGCGCAAAAAAGTAAGAAGGATGAGGGAAAGGACAGAAAGAGGGAAAAAGGGGAAGGCTCGCAGGAAATTAATCCTAAGAGATATAGGGAAGATAGCAGACCTGGTCTCCTAGCAAGGGCGGTCGAGACCAGGAGTTATACACTGCTGGTGGCTCTCAGGGCTCAGGTCTTGGTGGCCATGGCAAACCATAAGGAGTTGAAGTGGCCTGGGAATTATGCTAACATCCCCCATAAACCCAGGTCGAATTTCTTTTGCGAGTTCCATAATGATTATGGTCATACCACTTAGGAGTGTCATCATCTTAAGGATGAGATAGAGAGGATGGTGCGGAATGGATGGTTGCAGAACTGGATTAAGCGGGAGTCAGCTCGAGACCCGAGGTCAGGACCCAAGGCAGGTCAGCCTCATCAGGGTAAAGGGCTGGAAAAGGCTATCGTAGCTCCCAAGTATCACCCACCTGCTAAGGGCACAATTCACATGATAGTGGGGGGTCCCACGGATGGGGATTCAAACAGGGCTAGGAAGGCATATGCTAGAATGGCGGAAGGAAATGTGATGGAGGTGGGAAGTGAAGCAGCATGATCTCAAGTGTGTTTTGGGCCAGAGGACCTTAAAGGGGTGTCAATGCCGCATAATGATGCCTTGGTGATAACTATTAATATGGCGAACTTTGAAGTAGCTCAGGTCATGATTGACACGGGAAGCTCTGTCAATATTCTGTCTTATGATGCTTACCTAAAGATGGACTTGGGGATGGATATACAACTAGTGGAAACAGCCCTTTTCGGGTTCAGAGGAGGCATGGTCGAGCCAGTGGGGCAGGTCGCCCTGCCAATATCACTAGGGATGTATCCCTTGCAAAAGACTCGCTTGGTAACCTTTCTTGTTGTAGATTCATATTCTGCTTATAATGCTATTATAGGTAGACCTGCTTTGAACTCGTTCCAGGCTATTGTATCTATTTATCATATGAAACTTAAGTTTGCTGTGGGAGAGAAAGAAGGAGAGGTATTGGGAAACATCCAGGCATCTAGGAAGTGCTATGTGGAGGCAGTTAGGAAAAAGAGCAGAAGAAATCTGAAAGAAAGGTGGTAGAGCTAGATAGAGAGACAAAACCAATAAAAATAAAAATAAATGAAAAGGAAAAGGAGCCAGATTTGTTAAGTGTAAGGCCTGAGGAAGAGCTGATGAATATCGAGCTAATTCCAGGAGAGCTAGGGAAAACGACCAGGGTAGGAACCCAATTAGGTCCCGAGCTGACTGAGCAGGTTATTTGTTTCCTGAGGCAGAATACGGATGTCTTCGCATGGTCTGCCGGGGATTTGCAAGGGGTTGACCCAGCACAGGTTACCCATCATCTTAATGTGGATAAAACAGTAAGACCTGTGAAGCAGAAAAAGAGACCTTTTGGGGCGGAGAAAGAATCGTACAAGGAGAGGTTGCCAAATTGTTAGAAGATGGTCACATCAGGGAAATCCAATTCCCCGAGTGGTTATCTAACGTCGTCCTGGTTCCTAAAGGTGAGACCTTTAGGATGTGCATTGATTTCCACGATCTGAACAAAGCGTGTCCTAAGGATCATTATCCGTTGCCCATAATAGATCAGTTGGTGGACTCGATAGCCGGGTATGAATTGCTGAGTATGATGGACGCGTACCAAGGATATCATCAAATTTGCTTAGCAGAGGAGGATCAAAAGAAAGTAAGTTTTATAACATCCTCGGGAACATACTATTACGTAGTAATGTCGTTTGGATTGAAGAACGCAGGTGCTACCTACCAAATGCTTATGGATAGAATGTTTAAAGGTCAGCTAGGTAGGAATATGGAAGTCTATGTGGATGATATGCTAGTCAAGAGTAAACAGGCGGAGACTCATACTGCGAACTGGATGAGACTTTTGGGGTGTTAAGAAAATTTGGAATGAAACTGAATCCAGCTAAGTGTTCTTTTGGGGTCAGGTCGGGCAAGTTTCTCGGGTACATGGTAACCGAAAGGGGAATAGAGGTCAACCCAGAGAAGGTTAGGGCTGTGCAAGATATGGTGTCCCCTACATGCATTAATAAGGTACAACAACTCACGGGGAGGATCACAACTCTTAACCGCTTCATATCTAAATCAACCGAGAGAAGTCTACCCTTTTTCAAGGTCTTGAGGAAGGCAAAGAAATTTGAATGGACGAGAGAGTGTGAGGAAGCTTTTGGGGAGCTCAAAATCTTTTTATCAAAACTACCACTGTTGACCAAACTGGTAAAAGGAGAAGCTCTGTACTTGTACTTATCAGTGGGGGATTCGGCCGTAAGTGCAGTGTTATTAAGGGAAGAGCCCGGACGACAATTACCAATCTATTACGTAAGCAAACTTCTCCATGGGGCGAAGTCCAGTTATTCAGAAGCAGAAAAGGCAGGGCTGGCATTGGTGACCGCAGCTAGAAGATTAAGGCTTTACTTTTTATCGCATAAGATAGAGGTGTACACTAATTTGCCTATCGGGCGTGTCATGGGAAAACCTGAGGTGTCAGGAAGGATGATTAAATGGACTATTGAGATGGGGGAATTTGACCTCGAATACCACCCGAGGACCTCTATTAAAGGGCAAGCTCTGGCTGACTTCTTGCAAGAGATGATGCCAGAAGGAGACGTGGCTGAGTGGTTGCTACATGTGGATGGGTAGTCCACCGCTACAGGCAGTGGGGCAGGAATCGTGCTGACCAACCCCCATGGGGTAGACCTGGAATTCGCAATTAAGTTTGGGTTTAAGGCTTCAAATAATGAGGCTTAGTACAAGGTGCTGGTAAGAGGATTAAAGATGGATTTGTATTTAGGAGTCAATTCATTAGTAGCATACTCGGATTCCATGTTGGTAACCAATCAGGTTTTGGGGGAGTTCGAAATAAAAGAGGATCGGATGAAGAGATATGTAGCCGTAATAGCAGGGATGGTCAAAATTTTCACAATTTTCAAACTCAAATAAATTCCGAGGGAAGAAAATGTCAAAGCTGATCACCTAGCTAAAATAGCTAGCTCGGCCGATAATTGTTGTACGAGGAAGATCACCGTTTTGTTTGAAGGGTCCTCCAGTATTCAAATGGAGGTATGGGAAATAAATGACGGAGATGATTGGAGATTCGCTATTTTTTCAGTATTTGAGTAAGTCACATTTGCCTAGTGACAAGCGAAAAGCGGCTCGAGTTCAGGCTCGGGCAGCAAGGTTTCGTATCGTGGGGGATCTGTTGTGTAAAAAAACATTTGACGGACCTATGTTAAGATGTTTATCGGAAGAGAAAGGTCGGTATGTACTCAGGGAAATACATGAAGGAGCGTGCGGGGCTCACGGAGGGAGCAGAGCTCTGGTAAGGAAGACTACCAGGGCTGGATATTTTTGGCCGAAGATAAAAGAGAAAGCGAAAGTTTTGGTAAAGACTTGCGAGAAATGCCAGAAGCACGGATCATTAATACATCAGCCAGCCAAGCTGCTGGGAGTAATGAGCTCGCCATGTAAATGGGGTATAGATATAGTGGGACCCTTCCCAGTTGCCACGGGTCAGCGTAAGTTCGTTATAGTGGCAGTAGATTACTTTAGCAAATGGGTGGAGGCCGAGCCGGTGTCTAAGATAGCAGAGCAAAATATGATCGACTTCATATGGAAGAATGTGATTAGCAGGTACGGATGGCCTAGGGATCTAGTCTCAGACAATGGTACCCAGTTTCAAGGCAAAAAGATCAGAAATTGGTTGGAGGGTATGAAGGTTAGGCAGCATTTCACGGCTGTAGCCCACCCCCAAGCGAATGGGCAAGTAGAGGTCACAAATAGAACTCTGGTTAGGGGAATCAAGGCAAGGTTAGATAGAGCTGGGGGTGGTTGGGTGGATGAGTTACAGCCAGTCTTATGGTCGTACAGAACCACCCCGAAGGAAGCAACAGGAGAAACCCCTTTCAGCCTGGTTTATGGAGCTGAAGCGGTTATTCCCGCCGAAATTGGTATGGAAACACACCGAATACAAACTTTTGAAGAAGCTCGAAATCAAGAACTAATGAAAGAAGCTCTGGAAGAAGTGGAGGAAAAAAAGACAAAAAGCGTATTTAAGAATGGAGGCTAGCAAGAGAATCATGAAGGCCTCTTATGATAAGAGGGTTAAGAGGAGGAACTTCCAGGTGGGAGATCTGGTTTTGAGGAGAGCCGATGCACTGAAATCGGTGGGAAAGTTGGAAGCAAATTGGGAAGGCCCCTATAAAGTAATGAGAGCACTAGTAGGGGGAGCATATGAGCTGGAAGACCTGGGAGGGCAGAAAGTTCCTCGACCGTGGAATGTTTGTCATTTGAAGCAATTCTACATGTAATATGTTGGGACTATTTTCTGTTGTATATAAATAAATTGCCATTTTGATCAATGAGCGTTATTCAAATAAAACCCTTGGGGGTAGAGTTGAGCTAGATCCACCCTAGGTCCCTTGGGACAATTCTGAGAATGAACCAAGGGTCGAAAGTAAACCCTAGGGGGTAGAGCTGAGCTCGATCCACCCTAGGTCCCTTGGGATAGTTCTGAGAATGAACCAAGGGTCGAAAGTAAACCTGGGGGGTAGAGCTGAGCTCGATCCACCCTAGGTCCCTTGGGATAGTTCTGAGAATGATTCAAGGGTCAAAAATAAAACCCTGGGGGGTAGAGCTGAGCTCGATCCACCCTATGTCCCTTGGGATAGTTCTGAGAATGAACCAAGGGTCGAAATTAAACCCTGGGGGGTAGAGCTGAGCTCGATCCACCCTAGGCCCCTTGGGATAGTTCTGAGAATGAACCCAAGGGTCGAAAGTGAACCCTGAGGGTAGAGCTGAGCTCGATCCACCCTAGGCAACCAGATTATTTTAAGTCCTCGAACTCATCAAAACAAGGGGTTTGAGTTGAGCTCAAACCAGATTATTTTGAAGAGTCCTCGAACTCATCAAAGTAAGGGGCGTCGAGCTGAGCTCAGACCAGGTTATTTTATAAGCCCTCGGATTATCAAAATAAAGGGGATCGAGCTGAGCTCAGACTAGGTTATTTTATAAGTCCTCGGACTATCAAAACAAGGGGGGTCGAGCTGAGCTCAGACCAGGTTATTTTATGTCCTCGGATTATCAAAACAAAGAGGGACCCTTAGCGAAATTTTGAAAATTTTGCGAATCTTAAATCCCTTAGTAAAAATTGCAAATAGCGCATATCAAGATGGTATTAATATAATGATCTGTAATAGAGAGGAGCAGAAAAAGAAATATTATTAAAATCCAAAAGCATACATATATAAAAGGTCATTACATTACATGTCCTAGCTATAATCTTGAATGTTGATATCCCCAGAATTAGGATCAACCCCATCGGGGGTTCTTTCACTATCGCTGCTTAAAGTATGGGGAACTTGAGTTGAAGAGGTAGAGCAGCGATAGGGGTAGCAGAGGGAACGACAAAGCTGGAAGCAATATTTACAGGAAGTTCAACCTCAGGAGCGGGCTCCAGAGCAGCTAGCTCTTTGATGGCAGTAGGGAGGTCCGGAACTTCAAGGGTATAGTCTTTGTTTTCAGCCCTCTTCGCCATCACGAGCATACCTTACTCGAGGTAAGGAAGAGCTGCTTAGGCAATTTTATCCTGATACTCATCCGAGTCCAGGAATTTCTCCTTCTCGAGGGCCCATTCTGCTATCCATTGTTCAAGACCCGCAACCCTTTCAAGAGGAAGTTGCTGCTTGGTCCTGTTCAACTTCTCCGTAACGCGTTTGGTTTCAGCTTGGGAGGCGGTGATGTCAGCGTTAAGGTTGGCAACATGGCTCACGGCGCTGCGCAGGTCAGCCTCTAGTTTGTCTGCTCGGGCTTCAAGCTGCTTGAAACGAGTCAGGTCAGTTGTGGGAGAAGAGCTGCCTGTGGGATCGACCTGCTGGGAGGGAGAGGATGAAGGTTTTCCCTGGGGTTGCTGGTCAGGGGTGACCCTCAGGATGCAAGGGTTGCTGAGAGGATTTCCTTGCATCAACCGCGGAGGCCAACCTCTCCAACATTTCTTGCTCTACACAAGAAGAAACATTAGAAATTAAGAAATGTATTGAGATATATATATATATATATATAGAGCAATTCCAACGCAAAGTACCTAAGGTTCCAGGCAGGTCAGCTACTTTGGGACTCAGGCGGAAATGGTAGAGCAAAGGCCAAGAGTCAACCAAGAGCTAGGCGTGATAAGGAGCAGTATTCAGGCGCCGAGCTAAGGCCAAGAGGTTAGGGGTCGGTTTAGGAGGACGACCTTGGTGAGGTAGGTCATCTAGCCACCTAGTGGGAAAGATCCAAGGTGTGGGAAGAGAGATATAGAAGAATCGCTTCTTCCAATATTTGTGAGAGGAGGGAGTGCCATCTATAAACTTAGCCAGCCCTCGACTGGTGAAATAAAAGAAGCTTGGGGTACTGGAATTTTTGGCTTGATAATAGGTTCTCCATAAAGCAGGAGTGGGAACTTCACCGGAATGTGTGACAATCATAAAGAAACTAACCATTAATCTAATAGAATTGGGGACGAGCTGGGTTGGAGGGATCCCAAAGCTCCTTGAGATCCCACTTAGGAGGTCAGGAACAGGAAATCTCACTACTACAAAAAAGGTGATAGACACCGGTTTTAAACCGGTGTCTATTAGTACACCAACCGGTGTTAGAGCCACTGGTGTTAAAAGTCTGGACTTTTTGACACCGGTTTAAAACCGGTGTCTTTTCCTTGAAAAACACCGGTTTTAAACCGATGTCTATTAATAAAACAACCGGTGTTAGAGCCACTGGTGTTAAAAGTCTGAATTTTTTGACAGCGGTTCAAAACCGGTGTCGTTTCCTTGAAAGACACCGGTTTTAAACCGGTGTCGTAGATATAAAATATCCGGTGTCTAAGACACTAATGTTAAAAGATTATGTATTTAACACCGGTTTGAAACTGGTGTCTTTTGATGAATAGAACCCAAATTACTGGTTTATTAATAAATTCATAATTTTCACAGCACATCAAAACTCACAAAACTAAATTGAACATCAAATTAAACTACTCAATATTTCAAATTCATTATGTCTAAAAAAAGCAACATAGTGTCAAGATATATACATGAAATCAACCCATCAAGCCAAGAAGTAAAATCCATAATTTGAATTCTATTGCTCCAACAAAAAAGACAAGCTCAGAATCTGCTTTATATCGCATAAATGTTGCTTCTTCAAAACTCTTTTTCGTATGACCCCTTCCAAAAAGCGTGACTGCATGCCACAAGAAAATATATATTAAGAAATAAATATATTGCCACATCACTTCTTGAGAAGTTTACAAACCACACACCAACTCCAGGAGTGTTTTGTTATTCACAAAAATCTGAGTTCATTTTCCTCCCCACATAGCAAAATTGCATAAGACCAAAACACAAAAAATGAACAATTTTTTTGCATATGGATATTGCACTAGCTTTACTAGTGAGTGCAATAAACAAAAAGGACAAAGGGATGAACACTCTGAATACATATTCTTCTTATTCATGAAGTCATTTAAGATCTCATAAAGAATGTAATGAGTAAAACTATATGCCATCCAAGGGAACACACATAAAAGAAGATTTTTGGTTGGAAAATGAACTCAATAGAAGGCAAAACAGAATAAAAGTCTAAAAGATATAATGGATAATAATAACTCTAATGTGATGGCAACCAGCTAGTCATGATTAGAGAGAAAAAAAATGTGTTCAAACATGAGTCAAGAACCGGCTGACCATAATCGGAGATAAAATACCCAACCGTTTGTTTATTATGAAAGACGGCTAAGAAAATAAAGAATACTATACCGTAAATGGTAAATTCCATATTCACCTTGTCATTAAGCATCTGATCGAAATTGAATGTATAATTTGTTGTTATGTTATTCTTCAAGTCAACATATCTGTTTTATATCAAGAGAAAAAGGAATTGTTACAATAGAGAAAAAAGGGAAATATTACCTTGCATATCATGCATAAAATGGACCAAGACATTGAACAACCTATGTACTTTGAGATCAAGTCCAGATCCCTAACAACATCTATATGTAAAGTAACAAGAGATTGCTGCGATAACATCATTTCTATGGTTCCTATGCATATTTAACAGCATTTCTTCATTGAAGCAATGAAGCCTCTTCAGATTTAAGCTATTGCCTTGCGGGGAGATATTTTCTCTCCATTACTCCTGCTACTACAAGTACTCTGACTGCTAATTGAGACACAACCCCCCATTTTTCTCAGATCAAGAAACATACCATCTGGTTTGAAATCGAAAAAAATGAGCTTCTTCTTCTCGGAAAGAGATCTCGAGAGGATAACCGGATAAAACAGTTGAAACAAGATTCTAAAACAATGAGACTGGGCTTTAAGACTAATTATAGTAAACTAGGTTTCGTTTTCTCTCAATATTGGGTTATTTAGAAAAAAAAAAAAAAAAAAGGGAATAATTACAAAACAACCTCTTAGTTTAGGCTAATTACAAAAAAATTCCAATTATTTCAAAAAATTACAAATACCCTTGAAATATGTTTATATTTTACAAATTACACCTGTTTTTGGAATTCTGAAATTGGTGTTTTTTGTATTTAGGCTAAATCATAGTGATATTTTTGTAATTATGCAAAAATAACAACAGCCAAGTCATGATCCCAAAATATTACATCATAGCAAGCTGAAACAATGATTTTTAGACAGATTACACCTATATGATCACACCAAAATATGTCAGCACTTAGATAGTAATTTCACAAGAGTACACCTATAGCTATTTAGCAATGAAAGAACATCTCTGTAATCAACTCCCATTCATTAATACAGGGAAAAAAAATAGTTTATCATTAAAGCTATCAAATAGCAAATGCTACACTGCTTTGTACCTTGTTTGGCCAACCCTTGCTTTAGCTCTTCAAGAGTTATTGTTCCACTGTTATCAATATCCATACCTTTGAACATTTCTTTCAATCCCATGATTTCTTCCTCTGACAGGCAACCCTCAATAATCTACTCATCCAAAAAAATATTAAGTTGTCGCTTCAACCCCGAGATTTAGCTTAATTACAAAAGAACCCAGTTATCTTTTAAGAGGAAATTTCAAAAACAAGCCAAAAGTTATAGCAGGGAAATGAAGTTTGGGATTATGTCTATACATTAGGACTCAAAAGATCAAAATTTTGAAGCAAACATAAGTCCAAACTGATGAAACTGTATAAATCTCATATAAGTAAATAATTTTCCTTTTTCATTCTTATAGGAAAAATTGTAATTACCCCCGAGTGCAACTTTATTGAATCGATTCATAGCCCTGAATTGTTTGAGCCTATTCGAACATAATCGATATCAATTTTTCACCAAAGTTGATGCTTACAAAAGGAAAACGCAGAAGAATAACACCTCAAATTCCCAATCATCGTGCATGAGTATATTAACAAAATTCACTTTAATTTTTCCATAGACCAAAAGACAGAAGCAACATATATAATTTGCTATATAGCGGCAGTTTTTACAGAGGAAAAATAGCATTATTAAATTGACTCTACAGCTCAAAAAATAAATACGAAAATAGCAATTGCTCACGATGAGAAAATCAGAAAAATCGTAAATCAGAGTTAGCGATTACCTAGGGTTTAGAAATTTGAGATTGTTTTGCCCATTGAGTGAGAATTTCAACAGCACACGAACATCCTACTGATTCATAAACTAAAATATGTTAAGAGAAAATCAGAAAAATTGTAAATCACAATAAGAAATTACCTAGGGTTTACAAATTTGAGATTGTTTGGCCATTGAGTGAGAATTTCCAAGTAACAACCCTATTTTAGGCCAGAGACGAAGAAATGGTCAGGAGATGATAAAGGCGGAGCGGGAGAAAAGGAGAGAGAAATGCATCGAGACGACGATGACGGAGGAGGAGGCGACGAGCGACGGGCGCGGCGCAGGGGAGGGGTGAGAGAGGCGGACGGGAGCGCGGAAGAGAAACAACCACGGGCGGACGAGAGCGGTTGGCGACCGGCGGGAGGGGGGGGAGGCGACGACGGAGCTAGGGAGAGGTGAGAGAGAGAGGCGCAGGGGGTGAGAGGCGCGCGGACGTTGTTTTTCTTATTTTCTGATAATAACCCTAATTACTAAGGGTCCTACACTCCTAACCACACCGGTTGTAAAACCGGTGTTAAATATTCTGGTGTTAAAAAATAACGACACCGGTTCTATAACCGGTGTCGAAAGATATGGTGTCAAATCTAAAATAATTTTTATATATAGACACCGATTTCGAAATCCGATGCAAAAACCGGTGTCTATTTGGGAATTATTTTACAATAGACACCGATTCTAGGAAACCATTGTTGTTTATCAAACGACAACACTAATAAGACACCGATTTCTTACAAAACCGGTGTTAAAAAGGAAAAGACACGAGTAAAGTCATAAAACCGGTGTCTTTTGGTGGTGTCTATCAATAGTTTTCTTGTAGTGTCTAAGCCCTGCTTCTAATTGGTCAACAAAGAAGGTGGCAAAGCCCTGAGGTGGGTTGTGGGCAGATCTGTAGGTCCGGGGATTCTAAGCTCATAATTCGAATGAATCCCAGCATTTACACGGAGGTTATTTAAAGATTCTTCAAAAAGGGTACTAAAAATGGTGGGTCGAGCTGGGTTATTACTGGAGGAAGCCATACATATCTCTAAGGGGAAATGTGTGTTGAATTCCCTACAAAGGTTCTCTAAAGAATGACAGGAAGCAAAGTTGGAAGGAATGTTTGGGGAAGAAAGGGTGCATGGGCGAATTCAGAAATTCACGAAGGTTTGTATGTAAAAAGAAAAAAAAGAAGAAGAAAGAGGAAGATTAATTAAAAGCAGAAAGTTTACTTACTTGATCGAGACGCCATTAAAACTGGAAGAAGAAAGAATCGGGAGCTGGAAGATTTATAGGCGAAAGAAATTTTTTGCAGGAGAAGAAAAGCTTCAAAAATGGAGGAAAGAGAGGTTTATATAGATGAAGAAGGAAGGAGGTGGAGCGTTGGATGATTCCAAAATCGACGGTTTGTATAAGGAAAAAGAAGAAAGGACATTTGATGGGACGCACATTTAATGCGCCGGCAGTCTAAGGGCGCGGAAGTTGAGGGGTGTGTAAATTCAAAATAAAACGGTTCGGAGTTACTCTTCAGCTCAGGCGGATTCATTAAACTAGCTTCAAATAAATCAGCCCTAACTGAAGGAGTAGGAGGGAGTAGTTGATCCGGCCCTATTCCAGGTCTTCCCAGCCAGACCTGGATGATACCAGTATAAGGAGTGGGAGTAGTGGATTTGGCCCTATTCCAGGTCTTCCCAGCCGGACCTAGAATATATACAGTATAAGGAGTGGGAGTAGTGGATTTGGCCCTATACCAGGTCTTCCCAGTCAGACCTGGATGATATCAGCCTAAGCAGGGACTGGAAGGATCGATCTGGTGTTATCCCAGACCTTCCTATCCAGACCAAGAAGGTACTAATATAAGAAAGAACTACTGAGGCTCGAAAGGGTTGTACGATAAGAGTCAGAGGTAACCTGACAATCATTAACTAGCTATGACGGGAGTACCTTTTCTGAAAAGGGCGAAGGGACATAAAGTCATCAGTATCAGAACCGACCTGATGCGCATTTAATGCATCCTAGGCAAGACCTGTGGGGCATTAATGGGATGCAGAGCACGACCTGAGGGGCTTTAAATGCTCATACGGCTCGATGGGACATGTAGTAACTAGGACAAAGGTCAGTCTGACATTTAGTTACTCATTAAACAGGTCGAGAATGTAGGACCTGGCACCCAGAAGGAAGAACCACTCGGGAAGAGACACGTGGATCATGAGGTTCTTAGGGAAAGCTATAAATAAGAGAAGAATGTAGAGATTGAGGTATCTTTTTTCATATATATTATTCTGGTCTTTCATTTGAGTATTTTTAGGATAAACCCTTACTAACTTGATCGTCGGAGTTCTAACGCCGGAATCCTCCGGTAGTCTTGTGCAGGAAGGCAGCGGAAGGTCAAGTTAGGGATCTTGAGCGGTTCTTTCTTGGACCAATAACCACCTAAGAGCCTTATATATTGTTTCATGTATTCCACAATAATAGGTCTTTCTGATCGCTTAATTTCTCCACTGTCATCGGCTCGTGGTCGATGTTATTGGTTAAATCATTCAATTTACCATGTAATAATGTATAAGAATCCCTTATATTAAAGAGAAGTTTCTTTCTTTTGTATTACTGAAATCTCGTATAAATGCAGATTATAAATTAATGGTTTGATTTCATACTTATCACCAAGATTCAGAAATGTTTCAATAAGGGAATACCATTGAATTATTCAAAGTTATGGAAATAGACTATTTTGATTTGTATATTATTTTCACATACAAGAGCTAAATGATCAACAAAATCGTTCATCATCTTAGAACTCTTTGTTTCAAAGGAATCAAATAGAAAATTCGTGTAGTCTTCAATGAAATAGGTCTCAATAGCATTCCTAGTATTCAATTGATCGGTCGGAAATTAACCACCTCCAATGAAACTCAACTCCGATGTACGAATGACCTGAAGCTTGTAAAACAACCGTTAGAAAAGGAGGTCGAAAGGGTTTTCCAGTGTACCCTCTCCAACGCTCAAGTCAAAATCACTCTAGAGAGAAATTTAAGAAAATAGAACAATATAGGAGGTGTGTATGAATATTCTAACTTGAGGCATACCTTTTTGTGAGCTATTTATAGGTTGGTCATTAGGGTTTCATGTCCATCAAGTTAGGCTAAACCCTAGCTTAACCCTATGGATTTGGGCTTGCTATTTATCATAGGCTACACCTCTTTCAAGCCCAACAGTTCGGGAGGCTCTTAGCTTTGTTCATAAAAAAGTGGGTCTAGCCCATTAATCAGCCCGGACCCATTTGACTTGATTCTGTCAGGGTCCATAGATCATACTCTTTTATTAGGCCAATAGTTCGGTCTCAGTCAGGCCCATCCATTCAGACCTAATTGTGACTACCTGTTCAAATCTGGAAACCAAAAGAACGGCCCAGAGATCAATAGGTCGACCCGGACATATGAGCCCACAACTCATTGGACCCTCTTCTGAGCTCGGGATGGGCCTTATAGGTCGGACTCATATCATCTCATTAAAGGTGGACCATCAGGTCTTACCTATAGCTCGGTCATAAGGTCCACAACCTAAATGGACATCCATTATTAGCCAACGTCCATCAATTTTGGTCAATTTAGACAGGTTGGTCCAAATAAGTCCATATCAATCAGTTCCTCCAATTATGTCCTGAGGTATTTTACTACGCATAATTGCTTCAATTTTATTCAAGACCGACCTCTTAGGTTCTTTCGATCAACCTTGTTATGTGTAATATCCACAAAATTGGGGGTAAATATCTCAATTAGGGTTCACAATTGGGGTTTCAAATCCCTAATTTTGAAATTAGGGCAGATTAAATTTAGGTTTTTTTTAACTCTTAATAATTTTTTGATTTTATTAATATTATTTTATCAATAAATAAACATGTTAAATGCAAAACATCAGTTATATATATATATATATATATAAGGATTCAGATTTAATAAAAAGAGATGAAGAGTTTTTCAGTTTTAATTAAAACAGATGAAGAGGCAGCAAGTTTTTTTAACGTAAAAATTAAACCTGAGATTTCAAGTCCTTTTCCTATAAAAATCCTTTTCTTCACAATCCTCTTCTCATATCTTCACCATCTTGCAAAACCAAAGGTAAGATTTTCTTCATATCCCCATGTATATCTACCTCAGAATCATATAAGCCCAAAAAATAGAATTTGAAAACGTCGCCGATGCCCGGTCCCCGAAAACCACTATATTTTCCAGTCCCGAAAATCCAGCCATCGCCGCCGTCTCCATTCCGTTGCCGTTGGTCTTTGCCGGTGTGGAGGTGTGCGCGTCGACTGGGCACAGTGAACGGCGGAGGAGTTGACAGGAGAGACAATGAGGGTGGCGTGAGTTAAGGGTGAGGGGAGAAGAAAGAAAGAAAGGAAAAAAAGAAGAAGGAAGAAGCAGAAACAGAAACAGAGGCTGGAGAAAAGAAAGAGAGAGAATTGGGGGGGGTTGGTGGTGGCGTGAAGTTGCAGAGGAATGGGTTGATGGATTGGAGTTTCAAAGGGCTTGGTTGATTATTGGGCTTGGTTGTTGTTTTTTTTTAAATATTGGGCTTGGGTAATTTAGGGTGTGAAAACATGATCATTAGCCTTTTTCAAGCCTAAACCCGAAATCTTTTCAACATTTTAAATCCTTTTCTAAAATCATTAAAATTACTTAATATAATTTATTAATTATATTTTATTATATATGTAGGAATCAAGAATCACGAGGATTAGAATAATCACTTTTATATTCTACGAGGATTAACAGATATCAATTGAGGTAGGGATTTTAATCTTTGTCTTTATATAATGTTTTTCATGTGAGTATTTTCATTTATATATGATATGCAGAGGAACTAGTCGGGGCCGTAAATAGGTCTGGGATCAAAAGTATCCTCGGGTTAAGCCCGCCGTACTAAAATTATTAACTGGCCAGTCAGAGGAAATTACATAGGAAGATTTCAGAGGAATTACATGTTTTATTTAACTGATTATGCTTGTATGTTATATTATGTATTGACAAAAGTTGGTCCCTACTGAGCAAGTGGAAGCTCACCCCTTCATTTTTATAATTTTTCAGATTAAGAAGTCGGGCTGAAAATATGTCAGTGATGGATGAAGACCAAATTAAATTTTAGAATTTGAATAATTTTATTTTATGTCTTAGAATATTTTGATAATATTTAAATTGTAATGTGACTGGTATTTATATAGTTAAATGTCTAAGTTTTATTACATTATTTTGTTAAAACTCGTGTCTTTATAATAACGTTTTCCATAAAAGTCGACTCTTTTTATTTTGAAAAATTGGGGTGTTACAACAGTGATATCAGAGCAGGTCTATGATTCTATAGACTTGTAAAAAAAAATGTATTTTTTTAAAAGCAAAATAATTTAGAGTCATCCATCACCGTCATATCTCAGCCGGCTACCTCAAGGTATGTGACGAATTTATTATGCCATTTTATTTCATGTCATTTGATTTTTATTTATTATGCCAGTTGTTATACATGTTTCCATATGTAAATCGTGCAATTTTATGTCGTTCGTTAGATAATAATTTATGCCTTGTAAAAAAAAATATTGATGGTTAATTAATATGACTACAAATATAGATGTCGCCACCAAGACAAACTGCTAGAAAAAGTGCGTGATTGGAGAGTTAACAATATCTCGAACGAGCTAACTAATTACCTTAACTATAAAATTGAAGATGGTGATAACATAGGAACCTACGTGGTAAAAATGCATCAGAAATGGTATGATGTACATTTTCTGAGTGGTGCTCCAGATCAGTATGGTGCTACACGCAGGGTGGTTGATTCACTGCCACCCAAATGGAAGGGTGAGGCTGAATATTTGTGTGGAACGATGGTGAAATATGATGCACAAGACTACACACTCAAGATTGACTATGGAGCTTTCACTAAAAGATTGTTTGCAAAGTGGATTGACCGTGTAACTGAGGTCATGAAAGAAGATGAAGAGGAGGATCCGAATGAGGATGGAAATGAGGAAGAGGGCCAAAACTTTTAAGTTGTTTAAAAATCTGCTTTATTTTTCTTCTAGTCCAAATAAATCCTTGTTAAGGGGTTGAAGTTATATTATGAATGAAAGTCTAATATTCTATCTGCGATTATTTTCTTATATTGTGTTTGTAGTAAGACCCGATATTCGATTATTACGTTAGTTAAGCATTTGTATACTTGTAGGATTATGGCTCCCCGTAACCGAGCAGGAAACCGTACAAATGAAAATGAAAATCAAGCTAATGCTAGAAATCAAGCCAATGCTCCTGTCGACGATGTACTTGCCGGATTTTTGAGGGCAGTGCAAAACAATAACAATAATAACAACACGAGGACTGTGGAACATTCGCCATTATCGTCCACCTACATTCAACGGACGCGATGGTCCAGCTGCTGTGGAGGAATGGTTCCGATCTTTAGAAAGAGTTTTCCGACTCATTGGATGCACTGACAAGCAAAGAGTCACATGTGCCACCTTTCAGCTAATTGAGGATGCTGATCATTGGTGGGAAGGATATTGGAGAACTAGAACCGAAGAGGAACGAGATGCATTGACTTGGAATGAGTTCAAGGAGGTTGTCATGGGCAAGTTGTTCCCGCGATCGTATCGTGATCAGAAAGAGATGGAATTTCTGAACATCGAACAAAGAAACAAGACTGTGACTGAGTATGAACGAGAATTCAACCAACTAAGTCGGTTTGCACCGCATTTGGTTGATACTGATATAAAGAAGGCATTGAGGTTTAGGAGGGGATTACGATCGCAATTATCCAGTATCCTGTCTGCTAAGGGTGATTTGGAATATGCTGAGATGGTGAAAAGGGCACAAGAAATAGAGGCACGCTTGGTTGAGGATGACGATGGTCAGAAGCCAGTTATGGTATCTGAAAAGCGGAAATGGGATGGGACAAAACAAAATAAGAATGGAAATCAGAATAAGCAGGCAAGGATGGGGAAAGCAAAATGCAGTGGAGAAAAGAAAGAGAGAGAATTTGGGGGGTTGGTGGTGGCGTGAGGTTGCAGAGGAATGGGTTGAGGGATTGGAGTTTCATTGGGCTTGGTTGGTTATTGGGCTTGTTTTTTTTTAAATATTGGGTTTGGGTAATTTAGGGTGTGAAAACATGATCATTAGCCTTTTTCAAGCCTAAACCCGAAATCTTTTCAACATTTTAAATCCTTTTCTAAAATCATTAAAATTTCTTAATATAATTTATTAATTATATTTTTATTATATATGTAGGAATCGAGAATCACGAGGATTAGAATAATCACTTTTATATTCTACGAGGATTAACAGATGTCTTTGAATATTTTGATAATATTTAAATTGTAATGTGACTGGTATTTATCTATAGTTAAATGTTTAAGTTTTATTACATTATTTTGTTAAAACTCGTGTCTTTATAATAATGTTTTCCATAAAAGTCGGACTCTTTTTATTTTGAAAAATCGGGGCGTTACATTATGTCCCCAGGTGCTTTGACCACTTCAGGCATAGTTGTTTCGATCTTGACGAGACCGATCTATTATTAGGATTTTTCGATCATTTCCCATAGTTATATCACGAGGTGTTGGGCATAATCACTTCAATTTTATCTAGACCGATCTGTTATTAGGGTTTCTTACCCTTTAAGTTCCCACACATTTCAGTCATAAGGACGTCCTCTCAACTGACAGGACGTTATTTCATCTTCCCGAGATTATCTTTAGATCGTTAGATGGATTTTGAATAGATGTCCCTGATCATCTTTCCTTTTGATCCTCCATTATAAAAGGGAAACAAGATGGGGGGACCATTTCACTCTTACGAATCTCTTCTCTATCTCTCTAAGGTGATTTCTGGCGTTTCTTGAGCGATTTCCGACCAACTTTTCCGGCGAAGCTCTTCCTCTCGCCTCCTTTTTCAGTTTTCTCATCAACTAGGTATTTTCTCCCCTCATCTCCTTTATTTATTTTTGCTTTCGAATAATGGCTTCTTCTACTTCGACCCCTTCAGACCCCTACATAACCGACCTAATGAGGTGGTCCGATGAAATAGGATTGTCCCAGATAAGGGAAAGCACTCCCGAGCTTCCTGATCCCGATCTTACTGAGTCCAAAGAAAGATAATCGTCAGGACTAACCACTAAGAAACCTATAACGTATTGAATATGAACTTTTTTATTCTCTATTGTAGATGCATCATCTTTAGGAATAAGTAATGTTTCAAGTATTAGCTACAATAAACCCAACCTTTTCATCTATCGTTGGTTTGAGAGGGGTGAGATAATCACTATAACAACGCTTACTATGTCCACCTACTTTGGCCCCCATTTAATTGAATAGGGTCTGACCAAAGGCATAACCATTCACTCATTTTCCTAAAAACCTCGTCATTGGAGAGACATGTATTAATTTCTCACTAACCGAAATTCGATTTTGAGAAATAAAAAATATTGTGATCATATACTCGGAACGTAGATTAATAAGGTATAATTTAATTCCTCCAAAATTAAATATTTAGCTACCGAAAATTTGGTCAAAGTCGAGTCGACGCTCATTTCTCGAAACCAAACTTCTGGTATTTATTCCATTAATCGAGTCCAAGTCAGCAAAAATTAACCTTAACCACGCACATGCAACTCACGTGTAAGGATTTCGATGAAATTTTACAAATTTCAGGTGACAAGACTCCTAAAATTGCAACCTTTCAATAGCTGCAAGACTAAATTTGTAAAATGTTAATTATAGATGACCATTTTTGCACCACCCCTATAGTTACAGGATTATTTTTGCAATTTTCCCAATAATTATTATGCAATATTAAATTTAATGAAACCAAATTTTCCAAAAAAAAAGTATTACTGAAACCAAATGATGTACTAGAACTAATAGATTGTTGTGTTTGATTTGACTAACTTCTCCCCTAAATTTTACATTATATTCTCTATAAATATTATTTATATTTTGTCTAAGTTCAAATAAAATCGTTACAATATTTGGTTTAAGATGTATCTCATATGTTTGAAAAAATAAAACATCATAATAAATATTTAGGGCGTGATTGGATATGTTTTTATTTTAAAAATTGTTATTTTGCTAGAGAATAGTGGTGAAAAAAATTTGAAAGAAAAAAGATAAATTTTGATATTGTGATTGGATGTGAGATGAAAAAGTAATGATGAAAGTTGATTTGATTTGAAAATAGTAAAATAATGATTGAATATGATTGGTAGTTAGAAATTTGTGAGTGAGTAAATAGTGAAATTTTTGGGAGAATGTGTAATAATGATTAGTTTTCTGTGAAAAAATGTGTAGATGTGATTGATAAGAGAAAAAATGAGAAAAATTGAAAGTGAGAGAATATTATATTTTCTGAAAATTTTCATAAACAATCAAATGTTTGGACAAAAAAATTCCCCAGCGGAACGACAATAGAATCTCCCTCACATCCAATCGCGCCCTTAACATTTCTTCTAACACATCAAATTTTACAAAAAAAAAGTTTTAACCATGGAACTTCCGGTTCAAATGGCGGTTCGAACTGACAGCTTTTGAGACCATGGAAGTTCCGGTTCCAGTTCTGATTTTGAAAACGTGTTTCGATCAACGATTCCTTAAATCGTAGATTATGATCTTGGTTCCGATTTGGAGCCTGATTCTAATTCTACTTGGCCACCCCTACTTACAACAGATCAGGCCTAATTCGATTTTGGGCACTTGTCACCAAATATCTTTTGAGACGTTTGGCTTTAAGAGGAAAAGGAAAAACAACAGAAACAAAAGGAAAAAGCTTTGATTATCAAAATTTGAGCTCCTTCTTCCAGAATTTTGAGTTTTTTTCTTCCTTTTTCTCTTCCTTTTTATTTCTACGTTTTTGTCGAGTTAATTATAATTTGGAGAAATTTCTTTGATGAGAATTGATGGACGAAACATCCAGTAGCAATACCAATTAGGCCTATTACAAAGAGCACGGTAAGATTTAAGGAAGCGTTGAATGAGCTGATTTAAGCGATGCACAAGCAGGCGATGAGTATATAGGGTAGGGGTGTCAATTTAGGTTGGGTCCGGGTTCGTGGGTCCGGGTTCACAGGTTCGCGTGTCGGCGTGAAATGCCGACCGGACCCGACTGCTTAATTATTCGTGTCGAATCTTGAACCCGGACCCGACCGCTTATTTCACAGTAACCCTGGACCACCCACTTAACCCGTCTAATAAAATTATTTTAATATATATTTAATATTTTTAATGAATAAATTTATTTTTTTCTTAATCATACACTATTCGATCAATAAAAAATATTACAATTTACAACATACAAAAATAAATGACATAATTGCATAAATAACATAACATACTAATTATATTTTGAGGACAATATTCAAAAAGATATGCATAATAATAATAAATACATAATTAATGAGGTTTTATCATTTGAGTTTTAAAGATATTTCTTGTTTGTTGTTTTTTACTTACAATTAATTATTTACTTAATTTTTTTAAATTCACAAACGGGTTAGACGGGTTAAACGGGTCATAGTAGGTTGACCCTTGACCCCATTTTAATTGGCGGGTTAGTCGTCCGACCCAATTCGACCGGACCCACGGGCCGGACCCATACCCATTAATTTCGTGTTTAGGTTCGTGTCGGGTTTGCGTGTCGGGTCCTAAATTGACACCCCTAATATAGGGGTTGTAAATGAACATAATCGATGAACTAGTAAACAAGCCCTAGTGTCTTATTTATGTTCATTTATTTAGCTTAAACGATAATAATGAATAAATTTTAAGGTTCCTTTAATAAATGGATAGAGCTTGAACATTTGGATACTCATTTACTAATAGCTCGTGAACAAGCTCGTTTAGTTTAGAAATATTCATGAATAAGTTCGTATAATGTTTGTTTAGGATTGTTCATAAACAAGGGATCAACCATGTGATTTAGTGGTAGAGACTTGTGCTATTAGTTCGATTGACCCGGTTCGGTCCCATATGAGTGTGTGTTGTCCCCTCCCCACAATTCCCCATTGTAGGGGTGGCCAAATAGAACCAAAATCGGGTTCCAAACTGAAACCGACACCATTGATCGGAACCCAGTTCTAAAATTGAAACCGAAATCAAATCATATAGCTCGGTTCCCGCTATGGTTCATTGGTACCAAAAATCGTTGAACTGTCGATTTTAACGGTTTCTAAGTTAAAACCCACGATTTGTATTTTTTTGGTAAAAATATGCTAGAAAAAATATTAAATATTTATTAATATGTTTTGTATTCGCAACCACATGAGATATGTCTTAAACCAAATGTTGTAAGCGAACTACTTGAACTTTGATTCCTCTATATCTTAAGAGGATATGTAGTCAACTTAATATTATCATTAATATTAAGTCCAAAACTTAATATTATTATGAATATTAAGTCCAACACCTTTTCTTCTTTCCTCCCTTTTTTTACAACTGAAATTGATAAATTATTTCTTTAAAAAAATTCAAAAAATTATTTAGAAAAATGGTTCTGGTTTAACCGGAACATTGGAGGAACTGAGTTTTGGTTTGGAACCGAACCGTCGATTTCGCTTTTGTAACCACAACCGTGAGGCAATTCGAGTTTTGGTTCCTTGTTTTGGAGGAACCGGAACCAGCGGTTCTGGAACCGTGGCCACCCTTACCCACATTGTACTAAATAAGGATTGTTCATGAACAAACTCTTTAAAGGCTTGACTAATAGCTCGATTATGATTCAATTAATTATAAAATAATTATTTAATATAAAATACTTAAATTAAAAAATAAAATTTAGATATAAGTTAAATTCAAAATATCAAAAGTTAAATTGATATAATTTTAATGTTATGGTATAGTAGTCTGTAACTCTATATCATGGGAAAAAGATTTAAAATTACAATATTGAAAGTTTACCGTTCATGGACAAAGTTAATTTTATTTGTTTGTATATTGTTCGCGAACAAAATTATTGATTGTTCACAAACACATAATGAACACGAACTCAAATATGAATACGTTCTCGAGCATACAAATCAAAACATTAAATAATTTTATCTTCCTAACACAAACAAACTCTTTAAAATGTGAACCAAGCTCAGCCAAATTTGAACATGTACAAAACTAAACGAACACTTGACAAACAAGCTAAAGTTCGGCTCAGCTTGGATTATTTACAGCTCTGGGAGTATATTTCCAAATGATGAAGAGATTTAGGTGGTCTAGTTGACTCATGCCGTCGTCGATACTCAAGAACCACCTTAGATCGAGCAAGATTGGATGTAACACCAAGAGTAGAAGTCATTTGGAGTCTTGAAGATTTTGTAATCAAAACCTTAGTTGTGTCTTGTATTTGGTATCTTAGTTTAGATGTTATTTCAGTTGTCTTGATGATTTGGAGGCCGAAAATTAACTTGTGACTTGTAAGGCCGATTGTTAGTTTTTTTTAGTTAAGTCGAAGGCCATGCACACGTCGGCGATTAGGTCCGTTATGCGAGTTCGCACATCTCAGGAGTGAAAGACCATTTGCCCTTCATGCACCATGGTGAGTTGGAACTTGCGTATCTTGATTGAACAGTCATGCGCCGTGAATGACCGCGTGTAGGGGAGTACAATAGTGAGGTTGCACGATCACGCACCTCGATGAGTGGTCATGCATCGTTATGTGGTTCTACGGCAAAATTGCAAAATTTGTCCTGTAACTATAAGACGGTAGCAAAAAGGTCCTATAAAATTCACATTTTGCAAAAAAGTCATGTAACTATAGCAAACTCTCGGTTTTGGTCCTGCAAAATGCACGGTTTGCAAAATAGTCCTGTAACTATATGAAAATCTTAATTTTGGTACTAATTTCACCGAATTTCAGCCACGTGAGCGGCACATGTAGTTCCCAATTACAAGTGATATTAGGATCAAAATTGAGATTTTCATATAGTTACAGACTATTTTGCAAAACATGCATTTTGCAGGACCAAAATTGAGACGTTTATATAGTTACAGGACTTTTTTGCAAAACGTTATTTTTACAGGACCTTTTTGCTATCGCCCTATAGTTACATGACTAATTTTGCAATTGGGTTGTGGTTCTACGTATGTATTTGTTTTTTTTTTTTTTTGTTTCCTTTTTTTGTCAAGTTTTTGAGTCTCCTATTAAAGAAAGAACAGTTGTTATTTTACAAGAAGTATCTATTGAATGAATTGATATGTTCTCTCTGAAATTGAGTGAATATTCAAGTGTCATGCGTTTTGTTACAATTATCGACTTATCAAGCAATTTTCATCTTTGCTTGTGACGATTTCACATATATACCAAGGTTATGTATTGCTAAACATGTCAAGATTTACGTTAACCTATACTATATAAAGTTCCTACGCAAATTGGTGATCAACGTATTATTAAGAGGTCGTATGCACATTGTTGCTACGTTTCACATCATTCTCTTTCCGGTATTTTGATGCATTTGAAATATTTTTATTAATTTGATTTTGAATTTATTTTTTCAGGTTGAATATTCTATATTATATTTAATCTTAATGATTTTTAAGCCTATACTTTCTCATGTACCCTTTCTCCAAACTTCATCCAAAAGCAGGCTGAAAATGAAGAGAACTTCCAAGCGCGACGAATCAGTATTAACACTGTGCCAATGCTGTGCGGCTCCAACCCAAAGCACAACAGTAAAGCTTATGGGCTCAATTAGGGATGTCAGTAGGATGGGTAGACATAAGTACCCACCTGATTTAACCAAATAAAATTAGTACTGAAGGCTCTCCTGCCTCGGACCTCGGGGTCAAGCTTCAGGTTTGTATATGTGGGCGACCTGAGACACGAACACACGTTAGGCTAGCCGGATGGCTCCCGCTAAGGCCCTCCGATGCTTAAGTCGATCGGGTCGTGAGGTAATAAAGTAAAAGTAGCGAAGCGATTAAAATGAACAAAGTGTAAAAATTAACCTTCTAAATATTTACCGGCTATTTATAGTAATCTCGATTAGTGCTTATTTTACTTTGCACGTGGCATCATCGGGAGTCCTGGTGTCGAGAAATCAATGGCGTTCATATGTTCGGTCGCGGTTGATTCGGTTCGGTTCGGGTCAGGTTTACCCGACTCGGATGAGCAGTCCGCGGATCCTAGCAAATTTAGCCAGTTTTGGGTTTTCTTTAAGGGTAAAGTGGTAAAATCACTTTATTGGTTTATCATTACTCCCCCAACTTCTTTTATTTTCTAAATAAAAGAAGTTTAGATCTGGTTCGTTGAATGTGGTTCTCCAAGGGTGATATATACTAACAATGAGGTAAGTTTTCATTTATTCTACCTCATAAGAAAAAAGGGTGGGTTCATCTAAAAAATTTCTTGGTTCGTCTGGTAGGCTTCGGGGTCGCGCATCATCGTCGATTCGCCTCCCATCTGCCCAAGCTTTGGGATCGCGCATCGTCGTCGGTTCGCACATTACGCATCGCATCGCGTCGCCTCGCGGGTCGCGATCGTCCTCGGCGCCTTTGTTCGTTTCGCATCACATTCGCCCGCTTTTCGGGTCGCGTCGCATCGCACATCGCGCCGCGTCGCCTCGTCTCTCCATGCCTCGTCGCCTCGCCTCTCCATGCTTCGTCGCAACACCACCTCCATGCCTCGTCGCATCGCCTCTCCTCGCATGTCGCCGCGACGCTTCGTCTTCGCCACGCCGCCGTGATCGCACGCGCTTTGCACGCCGCTTTGCAGATCGCGATCGCCGTCCGTTAGCGCATCGCGTCGGGGCTTCGCGATCGTCGCATCTTCCATCGGGCCGCATCGCATCGGGTCGCCTCGCTATTCAGCCGTCGCGTCGCGACGGGTCGCCCTCCAATCACCCCTTAGGGTTTCCTTTACGAGATCGGGCTCATCCTCTCCCCTTTATTACAGGTAGATCATTTCCCCTCTTTTAATGTCTTCTAGTTTTTCCAAATCGGATTCTGGGTCGGGGTCAGGGTCGTTCACTAGCTCCTCCCCTTCCAATCGCGGTAGTGAGATAAATCTGGAAATATCTGTCCCTTGGGCTCTTATTAAGTCTTCCGTAGAGGCTCATGAGATACCCTCTATTCGTAGAAAATTTTATATTCCAGATGACCATGAGATCTTGATACCTAGTCCCGAAGATAGGATGGATAAATCTCCTTCCCAATGCCTTGTTTTTCATGTGGCTAGCCTAGAGGCAGGGCTCAGGTTTCCCCTTTCTGATGACGTAGAAAATATTTTGGTGGGTTTAGATGTTAGCCCTGCTCAACTGGTACCCAATTCCTATAGACATATTTTGGGATTTATCATTATTATGCGCTTCTTTAATGTGAATCCTTCTTTCGTACATTTTTGGTCTCTTTACTCTATGAGTTCTTCTACCAAGACGGGTGAGGTAGGCTTTTTTTATCTAACTCCTAAGCCTCATTGTAAACTACTTGACAAGCCTCCTTCCTCCCTTGGGAGTTGGAAAGACTCTTTTGTGTATGTTCGGCCTCCCCCAGATCACCCTTGGAAGGCGTCTTCGGTGTGGAGGGTAGCTAGACCTCGACCCCGGGGCCTAGGGTCTCCACCTGGGATGATACATTCGTTTCCCGTAAATTAACTAAGCGATGGTTCAAGACATCCAAGCTACTTTCAGAGGATATATTCTCCACTGCGGGGCTTAGCCCGGCACCCCGTACTTCTGACCGAACTCTTGGTAATTGTTTTTAAAATTCTACTTTTATTTCTTTTGCGTGTACTAATACTAATGCTTCTTGTCCTTTGCATAGATGGTTGTTCGTGCTTCTATGGTAGCCAAGCAAATGAAGGCCCAACTTGCCAAGAAAGGAGGGCTTCCCAGGCCTGTGCTACCTCCTGCCTCACCTCCACAAGTGTCTTCTACGCCTGAAGTCAATCCTTCGTCCTCCCATGATGAGGTTCGGGCAGAATCTCTACCTGAGGAGCAACTTGGAAATCCTACCCTTCCCATCAACTTGGAAACTATTCCTGGGAAAGGGGTTCCTCCCCCTCAGGGGGAGAAGAGGAAGAGACCAGAAGAGGAGGGATCCCATCGTGGAGATAAGTTCTTTAGACCTAGCCCAAGGTCTCTCGTCTCGCCTCGCCCTTTGGTTTCTGGTGCTCCTTCAGGGAGTTTCGATGAGATCATGGCGAAACTTCAGGAGCGAGAGAAGCTTTTGGCTGCTCTTCGGACAACTGAGAAGGGTGGGGTATCGCGTCCTCCTACCGCGTCAGGTTCTTGGGTCATACCCAATTGGAACATCACCACAGATAGTTCTGTTTTTCGTTCACCTAGGGGGGTGACTCTTTCGAGTTGTACAAGCATTGTCTACTCCCCCTGGATCAAATTGGGGTCCAAGGCTTTGGCATGACCCAGCTTGAAGAAGGCATTGCTCATAATGCTATGATGGTAAGCTTTACTCGTATTTGACTTCCTATTTCCTTTTCATTACGGAAGCTGACCTTTTTTTTTTTTGTAGAATTTGGCTATGATTCACCAGCTGACTCTTCAGGCAGCCAATTATCAACACCAATGGCTAGCTTGCGAGGAGCGTCTATCCAAGATGGAACAAGATCTGAGGACTTCACTTAGAGAAGATGTCCGGAGGGAGTTTGAGGCTTCCCTTCAGGATCGGGATCGCGAGATAGAAAATTTGAAGGTCTCATTACACACCACCGTGACCCAACTAGATGATGCCAAGAAGGGTTTAGCTGATGCTAAAAGGGACTCTTTTGAAGCTGGTAGGACCGCTGGTGTTCTTGAATACCAGGGCTCAGAAGATTTTAAAACTAAAGTACAAGAGGCTCGCATGCAAGGAGCTATTGATTTCGTGAAGTCGACCACCTTCTCGTCCGCGGTTGCTAACCAGTGTCCGCCACACTATGAACTCAATGGCTTCATAAAATGCCGATTCAGTTGCGGTTAAAGGGCTTTGTTCCCCGGGTTTGATTTGACCCAACCGACACCTTTGAAGGATGAGAACTTAGAGACTCGAGCATGATGATGAAGGCGAGGCTGAGGAGGATGAGTTTACTTTTCTGGTGAAAGAGAAATATGGCGAAGACCTTGGCTCACAGGACGAGGCAGGCTCTTCACGCTCTAGCGTGGAGGGTGGGGGTGATGGGTCTCAGCCTGCACCACATTAACCTCTTGCCTTATCTGCCTGCCCTAACCGCCTGCCCTATCTGCTTGCCTTATCCGCCTGCCTGATGCTTTATGCTTTGCTATTGTAATAGAACTGCATGTCTTACGCTTTACGCATTGCTTTTGTAATAGAACCGCCTGCCTTATGCTTTACGCATTGCTTTTGTAATAGAACCGTCTCCCTTATGCTTTACGCATTACTTTTGTTATATGATAAACTCCTTGGGATCAATGTCATTACTTTAGTCAATTAATCTTTTTCAGATTACTTTTATCTTTTTCAGATAAGTAGTCCATTAATCTTTTTTAGATTACTTTTATCTTTTTCAGATAAGTAGTCCATTAATCTTTTTTAGATTAATTTTATCTTTTTCAGATAAGTAATCAATTAATCTTTTTCAGATTACTTTTATCTTTTTCAGATAAGTAGTCCATTAATCTTTTTTAGATTAATTTTATCTTTTTCAGATAAGTAATCAATTAATCTTTTTCAGATTAATTTTATCTTTTTCAGATAAGTAATGTAGTCAATTAATCTTTTTCAGATTAATTTTATCTTTTTCAGATAAATAATCAATTAATCTTTTTCAGATAAGTAGTCAATTAATCTTTTTCAGATTAATCTTGATGAACTCCGGTGAACCTCTGGCGTGTGCCTCTTCACTTGGCCTTATTCGAGGTTCTTATTCAGCATGGGCCTCTTGGCTGGGCTTGAGCTTCTTAGGTCTCTTAACCTTAAATATATTTAACAATATTAAAATAAGGAAATAAATAATTCATACGATTCTTGCTCATTTTAAGAAAACGAGGCTGTCATTAACCATTAAACCTGCTGGCAAAAAAGGTGAAGCAAAATACTTAAGCATAAAATTTTCTAAGGTTGTGCACGTTCCAGGGTCGTGGTAGTGGCTTTCCCTTCGCGTCTTCAAGGCGATAAGTACCCCTCTTCAAGATCTCTATTAATTTGTAAGGTCCCTCCCAATTGGGGTCTAGCTTACCTACATGCTTGGATACCTCCACTTTTTTCAACACCTGGTCCCCCACTTGGAAATTTCTGCTCTTCACTCTCTTGTCGTAGGTGCTTCGCATCCTATTCTTAGCTGACTGGATTTTGAGAAAGGCTTGATCTCTTTTCTCTTCAATCACATACAGGTCAAGCTCCCTACCCTCAGTGTTCGAGTCGGGGTCATACCTCTGTACTCGGAGTGATGCCTCCCCAATTTCCACTGGTATTATTGCTTCAGATCCGTAAACTAACCCAAAGGGAGTTTCCCCTGTCGAGGTCCTGGGTGTTGTTAGGTAGGCCCATAGGGCTCCTGGTAACTCATCTACCCAATATGCCTTAGCTGCCTCCAATCGTGTCTTCAAATGTTGCAACAATATTCTATTTGCTACCTCCGTCTGACCATTAGCCTGTGGGTTCCCTCACTTGTAAAGTGTTGTTGTATCTTCATCTCCTGGCACCAACTTCTAATCTTCTTTCCTTGGAATCAAGGCCCCATTGTTATGCAAATTAAGACCCTGGGTAATCCAAAATGACACACAATATTCTTCCAGATGAAGTTCATAACTTCATTTTCGGTTATTTTGGCTAAGGCTTCAGCTTCAATCCACTTCGAAAAATAGTCAATTGCTACTATTAAAAACTTCTTTTGATCCTTCGCCTGAGGAAAAGGACCCACTATGTCTATCCCCACTAATCAAATGGACACGACACCTCGACTGGGTCCAAGGGCACTGCTGGTTGGTGGGAGACATTAGCAAATATTTGGCACCTTTCACACCTTCTTGCAAATTCAGCTGAGTCCTTGACCAATGAAGGCCAAAAATATCCCTGCCTTAGAATTTTTTGAGCTAGGACTCGTCCTCCCGAGTGGTTCCCACAGCTTTCTTCATGAATCTCCTTCATCACGTACATGGCTTGATCTGGCCTCAAACATTTTAACCAAGGTCCCTGGAAGGATTTTTTATATAACTCCCCATCTAATAAAGTGAAGCGCGGAATTCTTCTAAGTAACCTTCTAGCCTCTACTGCCTCATCAGGGAGATCTCCCGTCTCTAGATATTTTTTTATTTCACTTGGCCTTATTCGACTTGCCTTTATCTCTATGTGAAGAGCCAAATCACCTTCCAAATTAAATGGTATGGGGTCCGAATTACCTCGGATGCTTGGCTTATCTGCAGTGAATACCGTCACCTTTCTCAATTCGGTTCCCGATACAGCACTAGCAAATCTTGCAAGGGCATCTGGCTTCTCATTTTCCGTTCTTGGGATTTGTTGGATCTGCACCTCCTCAAATTCTTTGAGTAACCCCTTTGCCTTAGCCAAATATTCTGTCATGGTTTTTTCTTTCGCCTCATACGTACCATCAATTTGCTTCGCGACCAATTGGGAATCCGTAAATATCACCAAGTTGCTGACTTTTAATTTTTTTGCTATCTCTAGCCCTGCTAGCAGGGCTTCATACTCAGCTTTGTTGTTGGTGATGTTAAACTCCAGCCTCACCGCGACCTCGAACTCGAACCCCCCAGGCCCTTGCAAATGTATTCATGCTCCCCCTTTTTCAGAAGAATTGGATCCATCCACGTGCATTATCCAAGTGGCCTTGGGTTCTTTTTCCTCTACTCCCTGCATGCTGACGCTGATGTTTTCGTTGACGAAATCTGCCAACACCTGAGCCTTCACTGATGTTCTAGATTGATACTTGATATCAAATTCTCCCAACTCTACACCACTTCACCACCTTTCTTCTGATACTTACGCCGACCCAAGATCTGCCTAAGAGAGTGGTTTGTTAAGACCACTATCTCATGAGACTGGAAGTAAGGTCTTAGCCTCCTGGCTGACACCACCAATGCGAGGGCTAATTTTTCCACCTCCGGGTACCTTTCTTCCGCTCCCTGCAGCATCCTACTTACATAGTACACATGCTTGTGTACCCCACTTTCTTCCTTAACTAGAACTGAACTCACCGCCTTTGGTGACACCGCCAGATACAAGTATAATGGATCTCCTGGTTCGGGCTTAGCTAGTAGTGGTACTGTCATCAGGTAGGTTTTTAGTTCTTCAAAAGCTTTATCACACTCTCCATCCTATTGGAATTTTTTCATGTTCCTTAGGATTTTGAAAAAAGGCAAACTTCGATCGGCTGACCTTGAGATGAACCTGTTCAATGACGTTATTTTTCCCGTCAACTGTTGTACATCTTTCACGCTTCTGGGTGGTCCTAGCTGGAGGATCGCATCTATTTTTTCTGGGTTCGCTTCAATGCCCCTCTCGTGTACCATAAACCCTAAGAATTTTCCTCCCCTCACCCCGAAAGTGCACTTTGCTGGGTTCAACTTCATGCCGTAAGATCTCATGATAGCAAATGCGTTTTCCACATCCTTCACATGATCTGCCTCCTTAGCACTTTTGACTAACATATCGTCAACATAGACCTCCATAGTTTTTCCTATGCAATCTTTGAACATCAAATTTACTAACCTCTGGTAGGTGGCTCCTGCGTTCTTCAAACCAAAGGGCATTACTCGGTAACAATAAACTCCCTGCTCCGTGATGAAGGAAGTTTTTAACTGATCCTCCTCACCATAAATATTTGGTGGTATCCTTGATAAGCATCCATCATGCTTAATAATGCGCTTCTCTTTGTGGAGTCTACCAGGGTATCAATTCGGGGTAAGGGTATGGGTCCTTTGGGCATGCCTGGTTTAGATTGGTGAAATCGACACATTCTCCACTTCCCATGAGGTTTCGCCACTAAGACCACATTTGACAACCATCCGTGTATTGGACCTCCACCACATACCCCGCATCCAGGAGCTTATCTACCTCTTCCTTTATAATTCTATTATTTTCTTCTCCAAAATTTCTCTTTTTGCTTGATAGGCTTGGCATTGGGGTCGACGTTCAATCGGTGAACCATCACCCCGGTCGATCCCACCGAAATTCGACGGTTTCCACGCAAATATATATCACATTCTCTCGAAGGAACTCAATTAGCAATACCTCCATCGCCATCCATCTATGATCCTATTCGTGTCGTTTTGCTTGAATTCCTGTTCTAATTCAATGATCTTATATTCTTCGTAGGCTTCACCCTATACTCTTCCCGCTTAGCCTCTTGCCTCGGCTTCTTTTTTTTGGTGCCTCTTCTCTTCTTGCATCATCACTCCCCTCCGCCCGGGGTTACCTTTTCTGGTTCTCTCTTTTTTAGCGAGAGGTTATAGCATTCCCTTGCACTTTTTTGATCCCCTCTCACCTCTCCTATCCCATACTTGGTGGGAAATTTCACTTTCAGGTGATAGGTAGATACGATCGCTTTAAATTGATTTAACCCCGGGCGTCCCAGTATCACATTGTATGCGAACGGCGCGTCAACCACTAAGTACTTCATCATGACCATTTTCCTATAAGGATCACATCCCAAGGATGTAGGCAAATCTATTGTTCCCAACGGGACAATCTCGCTTCCCCCAAATCCCGTCAGTGGAGTGTTCACCGGTTTGATGGTGGACACGTCTAGCTCCATCTTTCTTAATACATCCAGAAATATCACATCCGCCGAGCTTCCACTGTCGACCAGGACTTTCTGCACAATGAAATTTGCTATATCCAAGTTAATTACTACTGGGTCATTCTGGCCCATCTCCACCTCTCTTAGGTCGAGGTCATTGAATGTGATGGATTCTGCCTCCTGCACATTTAATACCTCCAACTTCTTTTTTCCCCAGAATTCTATTGATCTCTTGTTTCGTTTCCTCGCATTAGTAGAATCGCCCCCTGCAGGTCCTCCTGCGATCATGTTTATGACCCCTCTTCTGGGTAGGTTATCTCCTTGAGGGTCATGCCTCCTGGGGGATCGGGGTCGGGGTGATTGTCTACCCCCCTGCCTCCCCTCTCGCCCAGGAGCTCTTCTTCTTGGGGATCGACTTCGAGATCACTTCTTAGGTGATCTCTCCCTTCGAGTTGCTACATCCCCATTCTTAGCCACGAAATTGCGCAAGTATCCTTGTTGAATTAGTCTTTCTATCTCATCCTTCAAGTGGACACATTCTTCCGTATCATGTCCATGATCCTTATGAAATTGACAATACATTTTCATGTCTCTTCTGTTAGGGGTGGCTCGCATTTTCTTTGGCCACTGCAACATATTTGATTCACCGATCGCCATAAGAGCATGCACTCGAGGGGCGTTGAGGGGAGTGTACTGCATGAACCTTCCTACTCTGGCTCGATCCTGATCTCGGTCCCGATCCCTATCTTTCTCAGATCGAGATCGGGGTACCTCTCGAGGATCTCTAAGCTCTCTCTTGGGCTTGTTCATGGCTGCCCATTCTTGATCTTTCAACAAGTTCATTTCTTCCTCGTGGATATATCTTTCTGCCATCTCCATCAAGCTCTCCACATCGGGTGGTGGGTCACGTGCTAACGCTGAGGTCAATGGTCCCTTCTTCAAGCCATGCATCAATATACTGGAGAGCATGTCTATACGCATTTCTTGCACATCAAGCGCCTCATTATTAAATCGGTTTATGAACTCTCTAAGTGACTCGTCCTCCCTCTGCCTGATCGTGAAGAGATGGGTGGCGGATCATCTAGTCTTCTTTTTGCTAGCAAACTGGTGTAGAAACTTCCTTATCAAGTGTTCATAAGAGACTACCGTCCCCATTGGTAGTCCCGTGAACCACTCTTGTGCTCTTCCTACCAATGTAGTTACAAATTTCTCGCATTCATAGCATCCGACTACCCATACAATTGCATCACATGTTCAAAGGCAGTAACATGTTCTTGAGTGTCACGGTTCCCATCATACTTAGGCAAATCTGGGAGCTTGAAGGTAGATGTCACCACTTCTTCTAAGATTTCTTGACAAAAGGGTGATCCTCTCTTTTGTAGAGCGGATGTGACCGCACCCCTCCTCCTAAGCTCATCCAGCTTCTTAGTGACTTGTTCGATTTGCTCGCTTATTTCGTTTATTCCCCCAGGGGGTCTTCTTGGCAGTTCCTTCTCTGCATTTCCCTGGATGTTCTTGCTAGCTACTTCTTCCTCTTCTATCTCTCTGTGCTTTTTGGGAGGAGCCTCATGAGGCGAGGCTTCCTCCCTCGTGTTTTTGGGTGGAACTTCCTTTGTTGTAGGTGTTGCTGGTGCTTTGCCCTTCCTAAGATATTCTGTTAGGAAATTCTTGCTAGCTTCAGCGATTAATTTCTCCAAGTCACTTGAGTTCATCTGCACTATGGGATCCTCGTCCTCAAGAGACTCTTCACTCACTCGTAAAGATGGTGAGGATATTCGTGTAGGTTGAGATTCGTTGTTCTTCTTCGGTGTCTGAGTGTTCGGTGCGTCATTCTTTTTCTGCGTCTCCATTACTCCTACTAATTCTCACTTTCCCACAGATGGCGCCAACTGATTTAACCAAATAAAATCAGTACCTGAAGGATCTCCTCGGGTCGGACCTCGGGGTCAAGCTTTGGGTTTGTATATGTGGGCGACCTAAGACACGAACACACGTTAGGCTAGCTGGGATGGCTCCCAGCTAAGGCCCTCCGATGCTTAAGTCAGATCGGGTCGTGAGGTAATAAAGTAAAAGTAGCGAAGCGGTTAAAATGAACAGAGTAAAAAATTAACCTTTTAAATATTTACCGGGCTATTTATAGTAATCTCGATTAGTGCTTACTTTACTTTACACGTGGCATCATCGGGGAGTCCTGGTGTCAGAGAATCAATGGCGTTCATATGTTCGGGTCGCGGTTCGGTTCGGGTCGGGTCGGGTTTACCCGACCCGGATGAGCAGTCCGCGGATCCTAGCGAATTTAGCCAGTTTTGGGTTTTCTTTAAGGGTAAAGTGGTAAAATCACTTTATTGGTTTATCACCACCCTCCCAGACCTTAATGGGGCGGGTATGAGTAGCTTTATACGGGTTTAGGAAGGTTATGAGATATAAAAATAATACCCATTAATCTACGGGTAGGGTATGATTTTATCCCCTAGGGTACCCTCTATCCGAACTCGTTTATAATTCCATTCATGTAAAATATTTTCATATACATGTATATATAAATAAATTAATAAATCAAATGTATTTATGTGTTGATAATGTAATTATATGGATTAAATGATACTATTGATTCTGCTGTTTTAAGGAATTTATTGGTGTTTTAAGAATTTTATTGGTTGCATTTGTATTTTTGGGTTGATTAATTTGATTTAGACGATAATGATAGTTACTTGCATGAAGAATTAAACATGGTTAATTGTTACCATTATTAATAATTTAGCATATATATTAGTCATTTTCTTATTTAATAACTGATTTATGGTATAGGACTCATTTAAATAGTCATTTATTCATTTAAGTATAAGTTTTTTTTTATAAAATCAATGGGGTTTGAGTGGGTACGGGTAGTATGGGGTATCAACAAATGGATTTGGGGCAGAGACGAGTAATAGGTGTAATGTTTTAATCGTGTTCGGGATGGGTACATGTAGCATTAATAATATTGGGTTCGGGTACGGATCTAATCTAATCTATCTATCTAATCTAATCTATTTAATCTAATCTATCTATCTAATCTAATCTATCTAATCTAATCTATCTATCTAATCTAATCTAATTTAATCTAATCTAATCTAACCACCCTTAAAAGTTTCAATGTTTCTGCGAAATTATGCTTGGACTAATATATCCTTGTGTTTAATGGTAATTTAATGGTAAAATTGTAATTTCCTAGCCTAATGGAAAAAGTTTAATCCCTGATTTTTCTGAAACGACAAAAAAGATTAGGTTCTCACTCAAATTATACAATATCTAAACTGACAAGCGCCTCTTCAGTTGACAGAAATGAATTTCGCCCACTTTATTTTTTTTTCCATTCTCTCCTCAATTTCTTTCGGCAGCAAAACAGATTCCTTGACTCTTTTCTTCAGACAATGGAATTTCGGCGAATTCGCTCCCTTCTGGCTGATAATATTTACAGGTAATTATCACAAAATTCATATTCTCATATTCTAATAGTAGGCCATTATGCAGATATACTTTTTAATTTTCTATTTGAAATCCCAGAAATAGATTCTTTTTAATGAGTATGAGGAGGTGAACCTTAAAAGAGATTCTTAACAAAAAAAAACCATTGAAAGAGATTCTAATAAGCTACAAGTTTGTCAATCTTCCACCATCGGGTTGTCTATTATGATGAGACCCAAAATTTCTATCGTCGGGCCCAATTCAGGCAAAGAAGAAGAGTTGCGAAAGTTCAATACTACTGATGACGATCAAACCCTAGGTAAAATTTTACTGAACCCCAACTTCGGTGTTGCATAAATAAAGAAAAGATTTTTTAGGCCATCACTGTCGTTTGTTTTTTTATTTGTTATCTTTTTGTGAGTTGTCTTTCTCAATTTCATTGCTAATTTATCTTTTCTGATTATGTAGTATTTATCTATTCGCTTTTAACTAATTTTAAGTTGTTTAAATTTTGTGCAATATATTTATGGTCCTCACATCCTGTTTATGTTCAAGACAAAGACATATATCTCATTTCATGCATGGAAAATTAGTATAAGAAGAAGTAATCTGGGATTTTAAATTGAATTTAATATTTTTTATTCAATTTCACGTTTGAAAATAATTCTCTTTATAGTTTGGAGTTTAGATTAAGATCCAATCATTCTTATCGATTCTTTATTATTTATTTTTATTAATTTCAGGTTGAAGTTCTTTAGTTTGAAATTCGGAATTGAAGAATTTTCTTAGGATTTTAAGAGATTCAAAGTCAATTAATCTTCATCGATTTTCTCTTTTGGATTTCGGAATAGGATATTCTCATTTTGGAATTCAAGTTGAAAATCTGGAAATTTTTCTTAATTCTTACCTTCGTTTTCTTGCATTTTCTTAAAATTCCAATGCATTAATTATATGTGGGCTGCTTTTATTTTCCTTTTCAACTTTGTCCATATATATTCAAACTTCATTATTCTTCTTCATCAATTTTGTTCAGCTTGGGTGTTTTTAAACTGCCGGCTTTAAGTTTATTCAATTTGTGGGTCTGACATTTGGAATAGGAAACTTATCAGTTTGGAAATTAAGTCGGAAATCTGGTAATTTTTCTTAGTCTTATTCCATGCGTTAAGTTTTCTTGCATTATCTTAAAATTCATGCAAAAAGCATTAATGTTTGTAAAAGGTCATGATGCCAATGATCATATTAAAAAAAAAAACTTGGTCCCATTATTATGTTACATGTTGGGCAGGAAGTTCTAACAGATTTTTGAACAATGCTACTTTGAATAAATTGACCAGGCCGATCTGAAAGTTTGATAATTTATATAATCTTTTTTTCTTTTTTTGGGTGGTTGTGTTTGTTTGCCTCTATGTTGTGATACTGATTCTTATTTTTGTTGTCAGTTTGAACTTGAAAATCTTTAATGTACATGTTCTATCTGTTAATTCTTTTATGCATTCAAAGTGGGTCGACACATCTCATATTTCTTTGAAATAATTGAAGTGAATCCTTTCAGCATCAACTAAATGACATTCAACTGAACCATTTCAACACCAACTGAATGACATCGAACAGGACCCTTTTCTCTTTATTTTACTTTTGCATTTAGCAAGAAGGTATCTGGATGTAAATTGCATGATATGAGAGGCCACTCAAAAAATAACTCTATTGATCAGAGTCCCTCGATGTTGTAAGTCTTGTAATCATACTCGCTTAGCTCACCTACATAATATAATTGGATAGTTTTTTAATTAAACCAATCATCATCCTCAAGGTTTCCAGAATGATGTACATTTTTCAACTTTGGTGAGGGACATGAACACAAACTTCGGTTTATGTAGGTTGCATATATGGACCTATTTTCTAATACAACTTCAATAGGCTCATGGCCCATGGGGAATATCAAATATGACTTAACTATGGTGGTGAGAGATAATATGGAAGAATGACAATTTTATATATATGCTTATTGAACTTGGCTTAGGGAGATCCTGCTTGAGCGTGCACGGTTCTGAAGTAGGTTTGGAGGTGGTGTTGATACACATTGTCTGGATTATACAACACTATGTTTCCTCAATAATTTTGATTCAATTTCACTCAATTGGTACTCAATATTCAACAACTTTATTGCCCAAGGGTTAATTCGAATTACCCATAGATTAGTTCCACCTTAAGCTGCAACATAGTATTTTTCCTTTAGGATTTTTCCTGAGTAGTACTTTTTCTATGGTGGTGGGGAAGAACCTATGGTTTATCTTCTATATCTCTCATGCATCTTGAATGTTCCTTTTTTTGTGTAGGCAAGAGAGGCCTGTACAAAAGCACTAGCGGAAATGAATGAGGAAACCAGGGGTGTGTTTGAGAAAAACATTAAAGTTGCAAAGATCCATCAATATTGGAAAAAATCACAATCAACCACCCAAATGAAAAAGTAATTATAAGTACATGCAGGAAATTATTGGTGGTGTTCCCAATTTGAGAGGTTGATTGCGCACATATACTTTACAATTATAAGATTTTTTTATCTCAGTAATCAAGTACTTGATTTTGGGATTTGAACTTAAGGTATTTTTTGAGCAGCCTACTTTTGGTTGCTATATTTGTTGCTAATACATGACCCATGACATAGCAGATGACATAGAAGAAGACTTTGAACTAAGCTTAAGGTGCAATTATGAGAAAGGTAAGACATTTTCTAACTCATTATTAATTACATGTTAGAGAATGCTAGACGACACTCTTAAGATTATTTATCTTTTAAGAAAAGGCAAGATCTTCTATCTCAATAGGAAATAACTCATCTCTTGCTCCGTATATGTGCAATTGTGAAAATTATTTGCCTTTCCTAAAAAAATATTGAACAGGCTAAAAAAGAATAGTTCGAAAAGAGTAGAGTTGGTTTCTTGCCTTAAGTATGTGCAATTTTTTTGTCACTCCTTCAGTCTCCTTTCTCCATGAAAAATACCTACCACATATTCAATGTCTAGGAAGTCAAAATCATATATACCGAACTTCTTATAAATTGTAATGAGAATAAGAACAATTTGATAGATACACTAGATTGTAATGAATTCATGATCATGAATTCATGATCACAAATCTAATAAATAATAATCTAACTGCATAGGGTGGAAATTAATGTCTACATATAGAATCGTACATACACTTTTGGTTTAATTTGCATTGGTTTCAGACTTCAAAATATTAGTATAATAAGAAACAAAATTACAACGGAGAATAATCAAGAGGAAAAACATTTATTAATTACACACTATGCAAGTATATTCTACTCTTCTAGGATAGATATGTGTTCTCTTATTATGTTCAATTGGTGTTCTTATTATATATAATTTGAGGAATCATGTGTGTTGTCTGTGTGCAAATTCTACTGAGCAAATTTTTAATGTTGATTCAGTATCTATGCACTCTTGTATTTTTTGTCTTGCGAAGTCTGAGTTATCCAAAAATAGGTTACTCTATTGAGCAGTTAAACATACTTCAAAGGAACAAAATATATAGTAAATTGTCAATACTGGTTATAGGATAGGGAATGTATTCTTCTCATTGTGTGAGTTAATTTTTGACAGATCGATTATTGTCTAATGTCACCTACGCAGGTGATCAACAAAATTAGATTGATAGATGTATCATGTATTCATGTGAGTAAAGCTTTACTTGGAATCATGGCCATGTTGATGGTGCGGAACTCAACAAACTATTCAAAGTAATACTTTTACGTTTCTTTTGTTCAAGAATTGGTCTTTCAAGTTGGCCACTTTATTGCACTTATTGGCCCAAAATGTTTGTCAGAACATATGTGGATTTCGCTAAATTTTCTTTTCCACAAAGAATTTTGCTTACTGAATGGGCTTTATCTAGCAACAATGCTTGGTTGTTTTGATTATTTTGAGCATTGTGGACAATTGATTAGTATTCGCCTTCAGATTGTCGGTCGCGGTTAAAAGATTTGAGTATTTTTTGATGTTCTTAAGGTTTTCTCCACTCCATCTATATTTAGGATTTGGCTTTGTAATTTAGTAATTGAATAGAATGATAGCCTTCTCCATATGTGTTGCGAATAGAATTGCTTTTTAGGTTTTTGGCATTAGTTTTTTGAGTTATAATATGATTGAGTTTTTATGGATTCTCAATTTTACTTGTGGGAATTATTATTTATTTTTTTAAAAGTGTTCTCATGTTTTTCAACAATCACCAATAGAAAAATCTATATTGATGGGTGGTGTTAAAGAAAACTCAACCATATTGGAACAGGTCACAAGTCAGGGGCCTAGGTCACCCTTCTATTATCTCATCATCGTTAGGCCCTATATTTCAATTTCAAAATTAAAATATCAAAACTCGGTAAGAGGATGAAGTACCAATTGCTATTTAGAGGGATTACATAAGACAAAAGTGATCATAGCATAATAGTGGTCGCACGAATGGGTTGTGGCCATTAAGTTGAGTTTTGTTTGGAACAAGCTATTTGGAGTATGCCTTCGTTTTTATGTGTATTTCTTCGGTTAAAATTTGGAGAAATGTTTCAAATATATCATATTTGAGAGTATTAAGTTGATTCACATGTGCAATATATCATATATTCTTTTAGTAAACCCTCTAATATTGTGAGTCGCGATGAGGGAAGGCTTTTATGGAAATCCATAGTATTAAACATACTTTTGAAAATTTAAGGAAATGCTGAAAAAGTTCTTTTAGGAGCCTCACGCAGTCGCGCCTCAAGAGGAAGAAAAAACAAAAAAAAGGAAAAAGAAAATTATATTCAACATCATCTTTGGAATGACAGTTCTAAGTAAACAAAGGACAAAAGTAAGCTTCATGTTGAGGGCATTAGGCATACCTCTCCTATATGATGTTAAATTTCTAAATTCTTATATTGACATTGAGTTTATGTTTAGATATTATACAAATGATATTGCAGCAATTGACAATTTTTTTTGTCTTTGACGTGATGATATATTTGAAAAATGAGAATTTAAGGTTACATTGTGAATTCAATGAAAATCGTTTTTTTATGACTTTGTATTGCACTTTTACATTGATTCGTTCTATGAAAAGGAGTGTCGTTTACATACCCTTGTCCTAAGTCTCTGTTGGTAATCCGAACTCTGCCAAATCTATTTGTATGCCCAGAATCTTTCGTCTGATGAGTTTATATAAATCCAACTTTTTTAATCACTGGAGAAATGCTGAAAGAGTATGTCTTTCACAAGATGTTAATGAAGGTGCCATATCATATACATGTTACGTATAACCTATATAATACATAGGGAGGACTTCTCTCATAGCCTTACAATCCTGAGACGGGTATATGAAGAACTACCCAGTGACTACTAAGACAAGCTTCAAGTTATTTACTTCATTCATCCACGATTCTGGTAATGTTTGTCTTTGCCACTCTTGGGATATTCCTTTTAAGTGGAGTTTAAGTTTTTTAACTTCTCACAAGAGTTATCACACGATCCAAGTATACTATGTTGCCTTTTAGTTTCTCTCTAGAGTTATTACACATTATATGTAAATTGTTGAGTAATGTGGTTCAGACGCTATTCACTTTATGATTGTCAACATGCTACTCTATAATAAGTATATTGCCATTTCTACTTCGAGGAACTCCTTTTGAAGAGCTTAGTTCTATTAGTTGCTTTCTTGTAAAACTCCTACATTAGTTATAATTTTCATTATAAGTCTTGATACTCAAGATCATCATTAATTACTCAAAAGCTCTACCATTTGGGGATGTCATATGATTAGGATTTTCATTATTATCCCTAATATTTTGTGCTATTGTCTTTGGTAAAAATAAGACAAAATAGTGATGCTTTTGCTACAAATTTTGTCGATCGTTGTACAAAAAACGAGCTAAGTAGTTGTTGATGATGAAGGAAAATATCGTTCAAATCCAAAGATTTGAATGTTTAACTCTCTCTGCAACCACTATTCGTAACCAATTAACACGTTTCTCATACTTTGAGTAAAACAACATTTTGAGTAAAAGTACCAACTTTGTTGTGCCTTGAAGCTTGAAAATTATGAGTCCATCCATTTTTCACATAATCGATAAATTCTTTTCACCCGGATTAGAGGTTACGCTATATTTATTGGTGTATGGATTAAAATGTAGAAATATATTATATCTGGTAAAAGTCTAGAATATCTTATTTTTCCAAACTTTAAAATTACATTATATTAGTAATTTGTTTAATTAAATTAAAAAAATTATATGGTTCACGTGCAACGCACGTGCACCTTACTAGTACTATTAAATGGATGGATACCCTACCATTGCCATCCGAATTGAAAAATAGAGACTGAAATATATTCAATTAAAAGTTAAAACATTGGCTAATTAAACAATCGCCCATTGTTCTGACTAAACAGAAACCAAATCCCGGTACTTGGGACTAATTTTTTAACAGTTGGAATAAGAAAATAAGGGTAATTTACAACTCAGCTCCAACATTTCTCTTCCTGTGAATCCATTTCCAATTTGTGTACACACTCACATTGGAAGTTTGATCCTAGACATGATTGTTACAAGCTCACTGGCGGACTTCCCTGCGTTGCACGTGGAGACACCAAAGTTAGGATTGTCTGCACTCCTGCCTGATCTAGTAGAATAGGGATAATTACAAAAACTACCCTGAGATTTTAGCATAATTACAAAAAGCTCCAATTAACTTTCAAAATTACAAAATACCCCCCTTAAGGTGTTACAATTTACAAACACGCCCTTTTGAGGTTTGTATTTGCCTAACAAATACTACCTCTTGAGATATTTGTAATTTAAAACATAACTGGCTATTTTTTGTAGTTTTGCTAAACCTATTTTTGTAATTATCCCAGTAGAATATGCACTTTTTTGATTCAAAGCTAATTCTGGTTTGGCAGAGAAAAAAAAATGTCCATTAAATAAGTGCGACAGTTTGATGCTGAAAAAGAACGACAAATGAAAACCGTCACCTTGAATAAAAGATCATGAGCAATGTTTTCCCACGGCAATGAGATGGACATTAAGCAACACTTGAGGGGCAGCATCTCTTCCTCTGAAGGTCGAGTAGAAGAGGCCGCAGCATAAGCCTGCTTTGCCGCTGTTGACGCAACAGATGCTGCTGTTCGAACGATACTTCCAATCCCAAGTCCTCTTTTAGATATTTGAATTGGCGAATGCGGACCTAATTCCATCTTGCTTTGATCTGTGAACAATATAGAAAGGGTTAATAAGTTTTAATCATTTCCAAATCATAAGAATACAACATATGGTGGAGAAATTTGTTGTACACATTCAGCATGCGTATAAATGTCGTTTGTTATCATAAGTAAAATATTTACCATTAAAAGTTAAAAAACGAAAAAAGATAAAAGAAAAACGAAAAAGCACAGGACATTTGCTGAGGTACAAGAAGAAAATTGTTGAGGTATCAAAAGAGCTCCAACAGAAGCAAAATAGAAAAATTTCCAAACTGAAGGTGAGTCAGTGCAGCCACAAATTCATAAAGAATAGGCATATCAGCATCATTCGTAATGGAACTGCAGATACAATACAGATTACATTATATTTTGTCTCCTTTATTCATCTCCGTAGGTTACTGAACCAGAAGGCCATAACAATTAGGTTGTGGGTTGCTCCGAGGATGTCTTGGAAGATCATATTCCTTAAATGATGCTTGAGCTAACCACATAATTACATGACGGTCGAGCTCAAGGACAAGCAAAAGGATGTTTTTATATTCGCACAATTGCACCTAGTGGACTTTAAATTAGGGAAAGGAGAGCCACGGTCCCCCACCCTGGCTTCCAGACCCCTTTCTCCTCACTTTTTTTGTCTCCCCAACACCAAATGATAAATTAATAAAGAAAAAGAAGGAAGGAAGAAATTCCACTTATTATGCTTCTGCAACTGAGCCAATTAACGAAAACCAAAACAGAAAAGATCCTACAACATTCTAGTTCCCAATTCCATTAATTAAAGTTTTCCATACTATGACATTTAAATTTTTCAAGATGAAGGTATTATTTGACTAACCTAAAACACCAGAGACAGCTACTTCAACTTTGCCACGCCCTCCAGGTCCTTTCATGTAAATTCTGTCAGTTTTCCCAGATGAATGACCAAGAGACAGAAGGCTTCCAAAACCAGTCCTCCCCGCTGTAAAAGTTGAAAGAAAGAAAGAGAACAATGAGCTCTATTTGAACAAAAATGAACACTAAAATATAGGATTAATTACAAAAAATTACCCTAGAGGTAAGTCTAATTACCGCAAAAAAAAAAAACCAATTATCTTTCAAAATTACAAATATCCTTTGACATTTGTTTCAATTTTACAACCTGTACCTAGGGGGTGTATTTGTTAATCAAATACAAAACTCAAGGGGGTGCAGTCTAATTTCCGTAAAAAAAAACTCAATTATCTTTCAAACTTACAAATATGCTTTGACATTTGTTTCAATTTTACAACCTGTACCTAGGGGGTGTATTTGTTAATCAAATACAAAACTCAAGGGGCGATTTGTAATACCTCAAGGGAGGTAATGGTAATTTTCAAACATAATTCAATTTTATTTGTAATTAGGCTAAACCTCATGGATAGTTTTCTTAATTTACCTAAAAATATAAACAAGTCAACATTTTATCCTTGTACCTGGAGACCTTGCAAAAGACACATTCACATCATAGCCGGTAGGTGGTTTAAAGTGACCATCTACCAACTGGACAATCATCATCTTTGCTTGTTTGGATTCTCAATTATATTGAGTGAACAAGCAAGTTAAAAATAACTTCTTGTTCAGCCAGTTCAAGCATCTTTGGCAAAACATCATATCCAGATTTTTCTTGATCAAAAGTTTTGGTTTAACTTGTGGGTTAACAACATCGTGGTTTTTGTATTTTAGCAAACATGACTCCTGAGTTAGCTTTACATGACAAATCAATGGACTTCTTCGGTAGAAGCTTTTTGACTTATGTCTAGCTAAAAGAATGTCTTCATCAAGACCTCCAACTACATGTTTATTATCAGCTAGTATTTAGCGAACTTTTATTGGATTTATTGAGCTTTCAAATACTATCCTTAGTTCGTAGCTGGCAATAAAATCCCTTCTTCCTAATTATAAACTAAAACCTAGAGTATGTTCATAAAACCACTAGAATCCTGTCTTACAAAAATACTATACATGAAAATCAATATTTTCTCTTTCTAGTGAAGTCAATAACAAGGTAGCACAAATGACTCTTCGAAATTTACATTACTTCATGTAATCACTAATTAAAATTCCCAACTCATTAGAAATTACCATATAGATTTTGTTGCTTAATCCAAACATATATACAAAGTTTGACTTTAAATAAAATATGATGCTATTAGAGTTTCCAAACAGAAAAAAACATCTCAATGGTCTATATCCTGTCTAGTCATTTGGGAGCATTGAAATTTTCTTTTACGGAAGTTGGATGTTTCATGGTCACTCCTCATTCCAAAGCAGTCTTCCAGCTCCAGGGGGTAAAAACTCATGCATTTAAAAGGCCAAAAAAATTGTTTAATATATATCATAGTAACAACACACGTATTGTTTTTGTGCACACCACATTACAACCTCATACAAAACAAACCAAAAGGACTGTGTTGGTTGTTCACAACATATCACTAAAAGCTCTTGCTAATAGTTATATCTTACAAAAACATCATTCAATTTCAACATAAACTACATAGTTTCCATGAGGTTGTCCAGAATTCACAAAAGTAGCCAACTGATCACATATTAGTACAACTTTAGCATCAACTTACAAAATAAGCCAAAATAGTTTATGTTAAAACTGAGTTAAGGCACAACAAATCATCCTAGGTGGCAGGGAGGATATATGCAGTGCTTTTACCAGAGGACTTCTTCCTTTTAATAGCTCTAAACATTTTGTCCACATCATCCACCACTTCACATCTCCTCTACAGGTACACAAACAAAGTTAACAATTAGGCAAACATGATTAAATGTAGTTTCTGAATTAAAAAACAAATTAGTACCTTAGCTTTGCTTGTTTGAATACTATCTGTAGTGCATGTTCTCTTGTTGCTAAAACCCACATATTTGTAACATTTAAAAGAGCTTAATCTCCTAATCTGACTGGGTGCTTCTCCAAATTCTTTTCTTTGTTCTTCTTCAGTCTCCCTGGAAGCTTTTTCACCTTCGGAGGGGGCAATGTTGAAGGATAAGGGTTCAAATAAGCTGGCCACATTGCAAGGTCAAGAACTAGGTGAATGACCTAAGTGTATGCTTCCAAGTGCATGGATGTATAGAAGCTCACCTGAAGCTCATGAGCATTACTAATAGTCAAGTCACAATGAACATAATCCTCCTTAACGCCATTCAAGTTAGTGACAATATCATCACACACAACATTACAACACCTTAGCCTCTTCCGTACTCATCCCCAGCCTCCTCAGCAACTTTGTTCTAATGCCAACTAACACAGTTAATATTAGCTTACTTCTGAACTCACATATCCAGTTGTTGAAGGATTATGAAATGTTATTTGTCACGTGATTGTTCTTCAATCCAGCACCCAACCTTGCCTTTGCCACAGATGGCCAGGATAAGTTGTAGGCTTATGCTCGCTTATCTTCCTCATCGCAAAGTTGAAAGCCTGGATATTGTATTACCATGCAGTCTTTGAGGCTTTGGATGGGTGCAAGGACATAGGTAGTTCTTGTATATTTTACACTTAGTAAGTCACTATGGCACAAATAGCCAAACACTCCCTAGGTGGTTTTTGTATGTCTTGCACTTGGGAAGTAACTATGGCACAAACAACCAAACCCTCAAGGGCTGCAAGGTCCTATAATGTCCAAAATTTCAACTTGTGATGTGAAAGATAAGGGAGCATACACCTACCACTTATGATTGGCTAATGCGAATTCCTAGCCATCTGTGGTCAAGGCACAATTTTGATGTCAGATTGAAGAACAATCATGTGACAAACAACATTCAGAATCCTTCAACAGCTAGATATATGAGCTTAGAAGTAAGCTAATACTAACACTGTTAGATAACCTTAGAATAAAGTTGATGAGCAGGCTAAGGATTAGGTATGAAAGAGGGTTGAGGTGGGTAATGTTCGAATGGTGTAAAGGAAGATTTTGTCCATTGTTGAGAGTCAGCAGTGCTCATGTATTTTAGGTTAAAGATGTTGGAAATTATGTTGTAAATCTAAGTAACCGGACTTGTGACTGCAAGGAATGAGATATATCAGGAATTCCTTGCAAATATGTTGCCTTAGGGATAGCCTACAGGAGGAAGTCACTTCACTTCAGTTATACACAGATGTGAGCTTCTATACATTGATGTACTTAAAATCGTATAACGAGGTCATTCACCCAGTTTCTGACCTTGCATTCTGGCCAACTGACTTGAACCCTTATCCTTCAACATTGCTCCCTCCAAAGGTCAAAAAAGGTAGACCAAAGAAGAACAGGAGAGGCACCAAGTCAAACTAGGAAATCAATCGCTCTTAAATGTGGCAAATGTGAGAGTTTTGGCAACAACAAGAGAACATGCACAATATATAGTATTCAAACAAGCAGAGCTAAGGTACTATTTCGTTTTGAATTCAGAAACTCTATTTAATCATATTCCCCTAACTTTTTAACTTAGTTTATGTGTTCTTGTATAGAATATCTGACGTAGTGGATGATGTGCACCCAGACAATTCAATTTGAGAAATATTTAGAGCTATTAAAAAGGAGAAGTCTTCTGATACATGCATTGCAATTTGCAGATACTCCCCTGCCACCGATGAACAGTTATGTTTTGATTTAGTTTTACCAAAAAATATTCTGATTGATTTTGTAAGTTTTTTTAACTTGCGGCTAAAGCAGCAAACTATACTAATCTAGGATCCATTGGACGATTTCATGAATTCTAGACAACCTCATGGGAAATATGTTGCTTGGGTTGAAACTGAATGATGGTTTTGTAAACTATAACTATCAGCAGGTGTAGTTCTCTCTGTAATGTGTCGTGAACACCCAACACGGTCCTTTTGGTTTGTTTTGTATCAGGTTGTAATTTGTTGTGCACAAAAACAATATGAGTTGTTAGTATGACAGTTTTTGGTAGATTATTTTGCTACAAACGAGACATTTTAAGATGTGCAATTTGTATGAAAATTTGTCACTATGCAGCATATTAATTTAAAACTCCTCTCCATTTATTTGTATGATTTCCAAGGCCTAATTCAGCAATGCACCAATGTAACATAAAACAACTAAACCCCAAACTACTTTTTGAATATTTTCAATTAAAAAGACACTACTGCAAATTACTATTACATTCCTCTACTTTGTAAAATATTTCAAATAGCCCCAGAGGGCAATTTTGTATGGGTTCAAAAGACATCCCTTCTAGTCAAAATTTAACTTTCACGAAACCTCGAAAGTACAATTTTATAGCAAGGATTGTTTTCAAAAATCGACCACAAAAGGAAACCCAAGGGCAAGGTATATGTCAAAAGATAAGAACAAGATAAATGTAGATTGTAACACAAGTTGTGATCTCAGTAAAGACTTAATGGTGGATTTCAAGGAATCATTAGAATCCTAAATAAAATCCTCCAAATCTGTCAGAAGATCACGAAACCAGTTTAAAAGGGTCAGTGAGGCAGGCTCTCAGTGCTTAATTGCATCCCTGTACTTAATGGTTGAAAAAAAGTTGAGTGGAAGCTGGGTTGTGAATTTTTTAATTTTTTAATTTTTTTTTGAAGGCGATGTAAGATTAAATCTTAAAATCTTGCTTCTAATTGGCATGCTTGCAAGCACGTAAAAGTTTCAGTTCTACAGTTATCATAAAGACATAACCAATTGTTGCCTGCCGTGGAGCCCTCTAATTTCTCAGCATCTAACCTAAGTGAAAATTGAGTCCCCTAATATCCCAAAAAATATAGTAACTTTTAAGGAATTCATCTCTGCATTTGGCTACACAGGCTACTTCCTCATCTTCTCACAATAATAATTTATGATCATATTGCTTTAACCATCTTTATTTTCTGACACAAGCTTAAACACAGTTAAGACACATAATCAACCTCACATGTTTCGCTGCTTATTCCAACACTTCTAACTAACAACAGAACTCGTCTAGTCACGACAAGAGGAAAATGTCTCCTCAACCATTGTTATTCGTCACCTGGCATATTATTATGTTAGTTTTATTAAATATCCATACTCAGACAGTAAAGAAGAAGAATCACTTTTAATTTCTAAGTTAGCATAGAATACGGCAATACACTTTTCAGTATAGTGGGGAACGACCATTCTTCAGACCTGAACTCAAAAGATCACAAGTTCAAGTTCAAGTTCAAGTTCGATGGAAATCTATTGTTGATTCATGTATTGGTCCATTATTCAGTGAAGGAAAAATTAAAGAAAGAGGGACTAAATCTCTGCTTAACAAACGAATGCCTGGAATGGACATAGTAAATTACCATCATATGCTTCTCGAACCATTTGATAGCTGACAAAGCCTGAGAAAAGCGTAATCTGCAAATAAGGTTTGACATCAGTTTGCAAGAGGTTATGCTTGGGAAAACTGTTTTCCAGATTCCCAGAATACTACCTTGGAGTTCTTTATCTTGCCAGCAGTTGTAACATTCTCTGAAGAAGGAATGTCAGAACTAGCTTGCTCTGGTTTTCTTTCACTTGGAAATGCTGCACCATCGTGAGCATTTAGCAGTACACAATAGCAGTGGTCCGTATCAGTCAAGACCTGCGGGATTAACATTTTAGATGCGATAGATGATGGAGTACAAATTGAACTACTTCAACAATTAAAGGGTCAAGAAAAACCTTTTATAAGGTTTTGCAAAACTGGAGTGACAGGAAAAGTAGTAGTAGTGGTAATTATTATTAATAATAATATAATAATAATAATAGTAATTTACTAAAAGTGTGAGTCCTAAAAATGTTCTTTCCCTATTTTAATTACCATTAAGAAAACAAAATTTACAACAAATCACGATGAACCCTAAAATTAAAAGTTCTAAAACAAGGCACAATAATTTGTTATGGTAGAATAAATAGCACATTTCGTGTGTATTCTACCTAATATTTTTAAAAGAACCTAATCGAGGTCAAATTAACTAGATAATTTATGTTGTATTTGTATTTTCCAAGAGGTCAAAGGATCCAAGGTAGATAAAAAGTGTACATTTGTATGCAATTATGGATGTAAGTTCTATACGGTGGCATTTGGATGGAAGGATTTGAAGCTAAGGATTTCAAATCCATTGAGGTTGTTTGGGTAATCTCATAAGACAATGGATTTCAAATTCTTAAACTCCCATTTTGAGCTATTTTTTAAGTCATTATGGTGGATTTCAAATCTAGAGTCATTTGCCTCATCTCAAATCCAAACCCTTCCATCCAAATGCAACTAAGAGTTTTTATAATTAGTACAGGGCAACAAAACCATAGAACACAATTTACTAAAGAATTTTCTTTAAAATGAGTTACATAGTACAGGGGAAAAACCCATGGAACACTATTCAACAAATAATATTTTTTAAGATGAAAACATATATAAACATTTATTTGTTAAATTAATAATCTAATCTCTATATCCTTCAAAGTTTTTTAGAAATAGAGAATTATACATTATTTTTTGCATTGTAATTTTTGTTATAACTTATCTGTTTTATACAAAAATAATAATATTCAACAACAAAGTTGAAGTACCATGTAATATTACTGACTAAACACATTTGATGACAGTAATATCCTAAGATGCACCTTACCACTGCATCAAAAGTGGAATCGAAATCATCTACTGCAAAACAAATATCTGGGTAGGCAGGTGTTGTTTCTACTTCCTGAACACATGTAAGAGTAACAATCAAGAACAAAGGTAATATACAAATAAGAATTATGTATTGTACTTGGGTTGGCATGAGAAAAACTTGCCTTTCTTGAATCCAAATGAAAATTAACACGACTTGGAGATGCATATACAGTCTTCACAACCTGTCAAACATGATGCATTATGTTTTCCAGGCCTCATGAGACAGGAGAATACTGAAATGCAGAAGAATAGCAAAAGTAACAACTAGAATAATTATATAGCAGTAATGGTAGTAGTAGTAGTAATAATAATAATTATTATAAAGTTTTTCTGGAGTCAAAAAAATATTGTGCATGTTGAAATTCCATCTGTAGGAATGTGAACTAAAATAACAGAGTCATAGAAGTCATTAGTCACCACAAGTAAACACAAGATTTCTTTCAAAAACGAAGAAGGGGAGGAATGGGGTGGAGTTCTAGACTGCAATAAAAGAAAATACTACCTCAAAAGGTAGGTTGGATGAAAAATGGCACTAAGAAGTTACTTCTTTTTCTCTTTATTGATACTATGAGCATGGAAGGAGGAGAATCATATTCAAGGTATAATATTTTGACTCCAGGAAATCAAAAATCTCCATTACTTAATTTAGCTTGTTATCAATGTCCAACCAAGAAGGCTGATAAATGGAGTCAGAATATCAGTATAGCAACTGCAAAGCCACATCAAAATCCTTCCTTCCTCCCACCCTTAATTCTATCAATATATCCAAATCCTCTGGCCCCTCTTTCAGGGACATCTGGACCTCATGGTGCTTCTAACTAGTATTGAGGGGAAGTGGCCTTCACACAAATTTTACATTGGATGTTAGAGAAAACCTGGATTGGCCTCCAAAACCCCCAAGAAATACACAAAATTTTATAAGGCCTATTTCCATTCCATCAATGAAGACAGCACTCATTCAAGGGAAAGGCACAAATATTTGACAACAAGAATCTGCCTCTATCCCCAAGAACGCAATACCTTATAGATAGGAGACAAGGTTTTTCCTTGGTTGGCATGATATTGTCGAAGGACCTGATGACTGGAAGAAACGAAGATACTGAATTCAGTTTTATTTAAAGAAAATGAAGAGAAAATTAATATTATATAGTAAATAAACCAAATATACGGATCTTCCAAGCCATGTTCATCATCATCATCAACTGCACCTTATCCCACTATGTGGGGTCGGTGGCGTGAAGTTTATAGTGTCAATTAATTGTCTAAAATTAGTTAACACTATAATTCACACAAAAAGCAAAGTGGCAAAGTTTTACACCGGATGCCCTTCCTGACGCAACCTTCATACGAAGGAGAAATGAGATGAAATTCCAAAACCATCATCATCATAGGTTTTTCCACTTGCATGGAAAATATCATGAGACGGCGATGAGTTGAAATAGTTGCTCTAGTCATCTTCCAAGCCATGTTCAATGTAGATAAATATCAGCTTAACCTGGCAAACTAAAAATAAAAGAATGCATATCTCTAGTACAAATGGACAGAGAGAAAATTGATGCAAGGAACTATACGACCTTTTCCATTAACCATCAGGGGTGTACCAGATGCTTTATTATTCCCACTGTTTGGTTACTATGTTTTGACCATTAAAATAGCCCAGATGCTTTATTACTGCACCCTTTGGTTTATATGTTTTAACTGAATCTAACATGACAGCTAGATGCTCAATCTGCGCCCTACACTTCCAAGGTCGAGTGACAGTTCAATGACATACATCTCTAAAAATATTTCTCATTCATAACATACAGCCGATCACTTCCAATAATACAATGCATTCCCTCCCTAAATCAGTTTAGGTTACAATATATACTTTTTCTCTGAAAAATGAATCACTATAATGTTGTTCCAATCATAAATTCTCATAAAATTGCGTCAGAGCATTCTCGTATTAGTATCCAAATTTCATGAATCGCACAGGTACAAACTCTTCTGTAGACCTTTCAAACAGATCCCACACCTTACAACCCGCTCATAGCAAGATTACCTCATAAGAGGCTAACAGCAAATTAGAAGAAAAGGTATATTGTCTCTAAAAAGGAACGCAGAGACTACAAAAATAACCTCATACAGAGGCCAACACCAATTCGATATAAAAAGTCAATAGCCCAAAAAAAGGAGAAAGAGAATATTGAATACCGCATGAAAAACCAATCGAACCAAAGTTATTAAAGGAAAACCTTTTGGAGATCATGACAAAATAAAAATTACCTGCAAATTGCTACAGTCACACTGAAGGAGGTATGAGCAATCAAATTCAGATAAAAAGAGCGTCTCCAGTCTATGATTATTGAATTCTCACCAACTAAGTCTTCCAACTGTTAGACAAAAGCAAAATTGCAATAGTTGAAAATAAACATCGTCAACCATGCCATGTAAAATCCCATTACAAAAATAGAAGTAGTAGGTAAAACTGTCAAACTTGGCTATAGAACAAGCATTCAACCTACGCTTAGATACGTAAAGCTTGATGAAATGTAGATGAAAAAAGAAAAGCTATGCAAACATTGTGAAAATTGTGCCAGGTATTATAGAAACTTTATAACATATTTCATGGTGATCTCAAAGAGGGGTAAGGTTACAACTTTCATCAGTTCCATTGAGGATATAGATACATCTTAATATTTGAAAGCAATTTGGCATAAAAACAAAGAAAAGTTTCAAAGCATAAAAACAGTTTGGCATTACAGAATGTGATATTGAACTAGTCCTCTCAAGTTTCACGTAGCCAAAAAAAAAAAAAAAAAAGGCAAACTTGAGTCTTCACCACATAACCAAGAGTTTGCATGGACATAGTATGAGTATTTAGCAATCATTATGAAGTCTGCTTTTACCTTAGGTGCCCACCTGCGTACAAAGTACGGAGAGTTGCCTTCAGCATTATCACTGGGTCTCTGTGCCTGCAAACTCTGCACGGATAAATGCATTACATGACATCAAATTCCACCACTTATCCAGAGGATTAACTTAAAGAGTAAATGTATACAGCAAAGAGGATACCATTTTTCTAACAAAGAATACGAGATCATCATCCTCACGTCCCCTTGACTCCCTACTGCGAACAAAATACAAGTCAATGATGTCATGCCAGAAGCGGGGATCCATTTCCACATCATCCGAGGTTTCATTCTCATCATCATCCAATATGGTTTTCGCTATCAACTTTGAGTGCTTCCTAATCATACTCAACAACTCATACCTGCCAATTTATCCATTTCCTTAATATTCTGAGCAAAATCTTAGTCCTAAAGGATTGATTGCTTAACGTACTTTACAAAAGGTGCAGTAAAACATCTTCATCAAATATACTATTCAATTCCTCTAGATGGTTTACATTGATAACCTCAACAATGATGCATCATGCTTGTAAAATTCAAAAATATTCTTTTTTCTTTTGTTCCTGTGAAGCGCTTACATACATCATTTCATGATGAATATCAACTATCCACAACCAATCAGCGAATTAATAATCAATCATTAATAACCACCAACAAACAACTATCAACTAAATGATTACCAAAAAATAGACCAAGACACACGAGACTTGTTACCCAACACCGCGTAGCCAAATGTTAGCTTTGGGACTTGGTTTATAACTCATCGGCAAACAGAACGTAAAAACTAGTCACCAAGATGTCTATTTTACGAGTTTTTAACATAAGAATTAACAACAAAATTACTTGAAATGCAATAAGGATAAATCACAATCAAGATGAATATACTCAAACTAGCACACGAATTGTGCGAACCTCGATCCACGACGACAATTTCTGCGACAGTGATTCAAACTGACAAACACATTTGCTAATCGCCAACGCAATCTTAATTTTTACATAACACTAGTTTAATTCGGCATAAAGCTCTAATCTGAACAACAATTCCAGGGAAAGAAGTAGGAATTGATATCTTACCGAGTGGGGGATTGCGATTTATCACCGAGCATTTTTTATACAGTGGAGAAGTTTTACTGAAAAGCACTATATTGACTTAATTTATCGAACGAGATTTTTTTTTTTTTTTTTTTTTTTTTTTTTTTTGAGGGATATCGAACGAGATTTGAGGAGAACGAAACTTCCAATGTAAATCAGTTACACTACACGTGTACTTTATTCATAATAATTGTTGAAATTATGTTGAGATGGTTTGGATTATTACCAAATCAGACATTGAATCGCGCAATTTTAAAGGATGGCAAAAACAAAGGGAAAATGACATGAATACCCCATTTTCCATACCCAATCCCTACACAATACTCATATTCCGCTGATTTTGGACAAAAATACCATTTTTCCGCTGAATTTTGACAAGAATATCCATTTTCCGCTGTTTTTTTGACAAAAATACCCATTTTCCGCTGTTTTTTTAACAAAAATACCCATTTTCCGCTGATTTTTGACAAAAATACCCATTTTTCGCTGATTTTTTGCGTTGGTTGTTGACGTGCGTTTTGGTCAACAAGCAGAAAAATGTAAAAGGTTTAACACGTGGAAATATAAACGTGCGTAACGTATGTTTATTCTTTGGCTAATAATGCCTTTTTTTGTATTATGCCGAGCCGGATTATTGGGGTCGGTCTTTCTTATAGTTTGTGTTACAATTGCCTCCCTCTGTTTTCCTCTTTTTCAAACTTTTTATACCCCTTTGAGTAAGTGGGTTTACAATAGTCATCTTTGCACTAACTATTCATTAATTAGTAAAATAATTAAAGAAAGACACATGTCCTCTATAGATGTGCATGTCGGGTCAAAACTTGCCACTTGTCGACTTCTCTTCATAATTCTCGACATGTGGCGGTTTAATACCAATAAAGCGCTAAGCATGGGCGTGTGATTATTTTTACGAGGTTGTCGCGCGTGTGTTTCATATTGAAATTTGGGCTCGGGGCTCGGGGCTCGGCGGCCGTGTTGCGGTTGGGCTCGGTAGAAGTGGCGAGCTTTATTAAATGTGTGTCGTGAATGCGTCATTTAGCGTCACCCGCAGTCGCTACTTTCGGATATGCGTCGCAGATTGATGACGTGGATTAATTTCTCACACGGCTCGGCTCGGGTATCATCAAAGGCCCCCCCAGTTTGATTCCGAGAGAAGAATTTACAAGTCGGAGTTAAACTTTAATGCAAATGATGAACATTTAATGGGAAATGGATCTCTCAAAGGTTTTGTCCTTTCCAGGCACTGTCTCATAGTGATTAATGACGTGGATTAATTTCTCGGCGGTTGTTGCGGTTGGGCTCGTGCGATTGGGCTCGGTAGGGCGAAAGCTAATTCGTGGCGATGTCGTCGTGCGTCATTGTTGACGCACCCGCAGTCGCTTTGGATATCGTCAGTTGATGACGTGGATTAATTTCTCACGGCTCGGCTCGGGTATCATCAAAGGCCCCCAAGTTTGATTCCGAGAGAAGAATTTCTCAAGTCGGAGTTAAACTTTAATGCAAATGATGAACATTTAATGGGAAATGGATCTCTCAAAGGTTTTGTCTTTCCAGGCACCTGTCTCATAGTGATTAATGCTTGAAACGGCGCATTAATTGGGTTGCCATAATAGCGGAGACACGTGGCATCTCGTGGTTGGACCAATCTTGCGCAGAACCGGCAAAAAGTTACGTCGGTTAAATCGGGCGTGGGGACACGACGTTTTCGACATGTTTACGGCTTTTGAGCTTTTAAAAGGAGCGTCCCTTTCGAATAAACGTCTCGTTTATCGAGGAAACTCATCTATAAATACCTTAGTTTCCCTCCATTATTCATTTTCGCATCCAATAACCCTTGAGCTAAAGTAATTAAAACCGAGCGAGAAATTTGTCGGCTTCCCAAGTTCAGAGACTTGAACTTAGGTATTTTTTCAAAATACTCTTCCTTTACCTATAAATGTCCTCTTTCGAAGATAGTAGAGTCGTAGTTATAGTGTAGAAGTTGAAATTGAAGATCCTCCATCTGAACCCTCTGTTTATTTTTCACCAGCACGGCGATCTCCGTCCCACAGCCCGAGTATTATTCAAATATCTTCTCCGGATTCTTCACGAGGTGGAACGTCTTTGGAGCGGACGATACTATCTTTGACCCGACGCCATGGCCCCATTTTATAGAGAAGGAACGTGTACCAGCCCGGGACCGGGTACAAGAGAATTCCGGTGAGGAATCGCGCCAGTGTTGATTCTAAACTGCCGACAAATGAAAGAAGAAGATATGGATCCATCGAGCGGAGCGTGACAACGTGGAGCGAGTAGATGAACCGTCCGGGGATTCAAGGCCGGAGAGGCCACTAGGGCCCATAGGCCACCGTAATGGCGACGGCCGACAAGGAGGAGGACCTCGTCTTCGTGTCGAGCCTCGGTGGACGCGCGAGCGACATAAACGATATCCCGAGCATGTTGATGATTCGGGAGGTAGATGAGTTCCGGCGGATGTATCGTATTCCAAGCGGTATCTATTTTTGGGTACCGGACGGCACGGAAGTTCCCAAAGACCCACCGTGAGGGTTGCACGGCTGTATTTGCTCCTAGCCTTCTCTATGGTTTAAGATTTCCACTCACGCTTTCCTCACGCGGTGGTTTTGCAAGTGGGGTATGCATCCGACCCAGTGCACCCTATTTCTTGGGGCGAGATCATCGGCCTCCTGGTGATGTTTCACCTGGAAAATATCCTCGCCCCAAATTTAAGGAGATGAACGAGCTCTATGTATGGCGGCGACTCCATTGTCTCGGGGCCATCCGGATGGTATTACGTACATGACCCGATCGGGGTCCCGGGACGGTTTGGTGGAAGGTCTCCTTCTTCTCTCAAGGAGTGGAAGGATAAATGGTTCTGGGTGAGCGCGAGTGGCAAGCTCGTGTGGGAGATGGAGAAAGTGAGACCGTTCTTCATCCCCCATCAAATTTTGTTTTTGTTCTGATAAAGTCTTATCTTTTTCCTTTCTCTCGCTTTTCTTTGTTTCTTTGTTTCCTTTTCGTAATTGTCTTTTCTTTCCACCTTTATAGGGAACCGGGCATCAAAGGGGCCTCTGTCGCCCACTTTTATTCGAAGGCTGGAGAACATCCAGGCCCGGGGAATCATGGACAGGCGGATTGAGAGGTTGGCCACTGAGGCCAACTTGGCCGCACTGTAGTTTGAGGCTTGCTCGCGCCCGCCGACCCCGGCCGAGGGGGCGGCTGGCCGGGACGAGGTGGCCGAGCAGAGGTGGAGGTCGAGAGAGGGCTTCAACAGAATCCTCTCGTTAATGAAGAAGTACGGCCCCATTCTCCAGGGGAGCAGCCGGCGAGAACTGAGCGAGCTGCGCCGCCTCCTGTGACGACTAGTCCCGTGGGCAGATCATCTGCGCCCGTAGGGCAGACACAGACCCCGGAGCCGCCGAGTGCGGCTGCCGTTCGAGGTAAACACTGTATTTTTCACATTTCCTTTTGAATTGTCTTTTTGTTTTCTTTTGATCTTTCTTCTAATTGGTGGTTGCTTTATGCAGGGCGTGGCTTGATTTGCGTGCACGCCTTCGCGATGTGAGGAACACAAAGACGGCGAGCTCGGGGCCGCCGATCAACTGCGGATGTGGAGGCGGCTCGGAGAGAAGATATCTGGGCCGAAACGTCCTGGCGATGGAGTGCCGGGAGGCAGTGCGACCTCCTCTTCAAAGGAGAAGAGGGGGATTGTGATAGAGAGAGCCCGATCGGGGAAAGGGTTGGTCGAGCGGCGCCCGAACATCCCGAATGGCCCCGAAAAGGAAGGTCCACGAACTTTCTCGGATGACCTCGGCGGGAAGGTCATTTCATTCCTCCAAACCAAGCAAGAGATGAATATTGCGAGGGAATGGTTGGACTACGCCCTCGGTGGTTTGTGGAATTCGTTCGATGTGCCACGCCGACGGAGGAGCAATCGAGGTCTTCTTACGGAGGCGAGGTCGGGCCGCAATGACTGTCCCCAGCTCGTGCCGGACAAAAGGCATCGAGCAATTCTGCTCGCTTTAAATCGAAGAACAAATTCAAGATATGCCATGGCCATGTCTGGGCGGATGATCGGGCTCTTATGGCATGCGGTTGGGGGAACTCGCGAGCTAGAGAAAAAATATGCCGACCTGGAAAGGCGGCACGGGGATCTGCAGGAAGCCTATGCTACCCTTCAAGGGGTACAAGAATCTTTTAAGACTCAAGCGGATGAGGCTACAGCTCGGGCCAATTCTGAGAGAAAGGCTGCTGCGAGGGTCGAGGCAGAGCGAGATCGGGCCCGCAAGGCTGAAGAAGAGCTCAGGGTTAAGGTCGCCAAACTGGAACGTGCTGCCACTGCCCGAGCCGAGGAAATGGAGAGGCGTCTGGCCGATGTACGCAGGGAGGCTGAAGAAACCGCCCGTCGGCAAACTGAGGAAGTTCGTAGAGAGGCCGTTAAAGCTTACAAAGACTCCGAGGAGTATGCATTCATGTTAACCTGTGGCCATGCGACCAGCCTCCAAGAAATTCTTGATTTACTTAAGGGCGGGCGTACTGTTGCTCAGCTTGAGGAAGATTTGGCCCTCCTGGAGGCTGATCTCGATACCCTTCGGCCGAACTTTGCAGAGGTTCCTCTCCTCCTCCAGACGTGGAAGAAGTCGCCTCTAGCGGTGCCGTCGAAATTCCACCCCCTGCTCAGTCTTGATGCTTTCATATGTACCCCTAGGTAGGTAAATTGGCTTCGCGCCTCGAGATGTAATGGGCTCCGGCTTCCCTTGTAAATACTTTTGAAGTAGAAATGAATTGTTATTTTCCCCACCTGTGTATGTGTTTCAAGCTTTTTGTAGATGCTCGGCTCTTTTCCTTTCTGTAAGATTGTTGCCTGTCTTCTTTTTTCTTTTATATTCCCAAGTACGGGGCTCGGTTCCTAGTGCTTCTGAATAAGAGGCTTTGCCCGCCTTAATTGATTCTTGTACTCGGTATATAAACCTGTCCATTTTGTATTTGAAATTTCGTGTATAAACTGAGTCTTTATTTGGCGCCCGGTGTATATATCGAATCTTTGATTTGCGCTTGGTGCGTAACTAAATTTTTGATCCGTGCTCGGTGCGTAACCAAGTCTTGGTATTGTGCTCGGTACGTAACCAAGTCTTGGTATTGTGCTCGGTACGTAACCAAGTCTTTATTGTGCTTGGTGCGTAACCAAGTCTTTATTGTGCTTGGTGCGTAACCAAGTCTTTATTGTGCTCGGTGCGTAGCCAAGTCTTGGTATTGTGCTCGGTGCGTAGCCGAGTCTTGGTATTGTGCTCGGTGCGTAGCCGAGTCTTGGTATTGTGCTCGGTGCGTAGCCGAGTCTTGGTATTGTGCTCGGTGCGTAGCCGAGTCTTTGTATTGTGCTCGGTGCGTAGCCGAGTCTTTGTATTGTGCTCGGTGCGTAGCCGAGTCTTTGTATTGTGCTCGGTGCGTAGCCGAGTCTTTGTATTGTAAGGATAGATCCGCCTTGGGGCGTGTTGTTCCCGAGCCGACTTTTCGGCCTTCGGCTTAAGCCGAGGCGATTTTTTTTACCGTCCTCGGCACATAGCCGAGCCGAGTAAAAACTTCGTTTCCCTTTAGAGAGCTCACGAAATATCAGATGAAAGGATAATTACTTAGAATCTTATCTGGATCATAAACCGAGATCTTCATTGATAATACCGTTTCAGGTATGCTACATTCCATGGATGCATAAATTTTTCTCCACTCAAATATTCTAACTGGTACGCCCCACCAGATAAGACGTGGCTGACCCGAAATGGGCCCTCCTGTGCGGCTTCAATGGGTCAATTGAACACCCGTTATCTTTTTAACACAAGATCGCCGACCAAATCTTCTTTCCTTTACTTTTGAATTGTAGTACCTTTCACTCCTTTGTTTATACACTGCATTTTCATCTCAAGATCGCACCTTTTTTCTTCGAGCAGTCTAGTTCGGTTCGAGTGCGGCCTCATTACGGTTTTCTTCAAAATTTGCGATTCTGAAAGTAGGGGCTCCGATCTCAACAGGAATCACCGCCTCGGCTCCATAGGCTAAAGAAAAAGGTGTTTCTCCAGTGGCCGCTCGGTGTGTCGTTCTGTATGACCATAATACACCGGGTAGTTCCTCCGCCAATTGCCTTTTAGACTCTTCCAATCTCGCCTTCAAGGTGTACTTGAGTATTTTATTAACGGCCTCAACTTGTCCGTTCGACGGGGGTGGTATGGAGTTGAGAAATAGTTTTTATGTGGAAACCTTCACAAAATTTGAAACCTTCGGTTGTCGAATCGTTTCCCATTATCCGTAACAATCGAATATGGTATTCGAATCTAGATAATAGATTTCCATACAAAGCTCACAATCTTTTCTTCATCTATTTTTGCTTTAGAGCTCCGCCTCGCCCATTTTGTGAAATAATCCACCGCCACAATGGCATACTTGACGCCCCCTTTGCCAGTGGGGAGTGGTCCGATGAGGTCCATTCCCCATTTGGCAAACGGCCATGGGCTAAATACGGAGGTAAGTTGCTCAGGATGATATCTAACCTGCGGCGCGAACCTTTGGCATCTCTCGCATCTTTTGACGAGGTCAGTCGCATCTTTTCTTAAGGATGGCCAGTAGTACCCTTGCCGTATCAATTTATAGGCCAACGTTTGGCCCCCAGCGTGGTTGCCGCATATTCCCTCATGAACCTCTCGAAGTGCATAATCCGCATCCGTCTCGGAAAGACAGCGTAGGAGTGGAACGGAATATCCTCATTTGTATAGAACGCCATCTACTAGTGTAAACCGAGCCGCTTGAGTTCGTAGTGTTCTGGCCTCAGCTTTGTTTTCAGGTTGAACTCCTTTCTCTAAATACTGAATTATTGGGGTCATCCAAGTCTGTTCGGCGGTTTCGGTTGTATATATTTTCTTTGCACCAAGTGACGGGGCGGGGCATACCAGTGACAATGACATCCGTGATGGCATCCGTCCCCTGGGTCGAGCCGAGCCGAGCTAAGGCATCTGCTTGCATGTTCTCGGCTCGGGGCACATGTAAGACTTTTGTCTTAAAGTGTGATAATCTCTTCTTGACCAAATCCAAATATTGTGCAATTTTTTGCTCTTTTGCTTCGTACTCGCCGTTGATTTGATGAACGACCAACTGAGAATCGCTGAACCAATAGTTGTTTTAGGCCCATAGAGGCCGCCATATCCAAGCTGCCAGAGCGCCTCATATTCCCGTTGTTCGTTGCGGGAACTCGAAATCGTACGGCCGAGCAAAGAGCATTTTTCATTTGGATCGATTATCACGATTCCGCCCCCTGCTCGGCCTGCGGTGGAAGAGCCGTCAACGAATAATTTCCATTCTTGGTCTTCCACAACTTCCAATCGTATGGAAGGTGTGAATTCGGCCACAAAATCGGCTAAAGCCTGTCCTTTTATTGCGGTGCGTGGTTCGTATATAATGTCAAACTGACTGAGTTCGACGGCCCACTTAATCATCCGACCAGAAGTATCAGGTCGGTGTAATACTTGTTTCAAATGGGATAGTTCGTCAATACTATAATCTTGTGTTCTAGGAAATATGCACGGTTTCGCCGCGCCGCGGTGATTAATGAATAAGCCAACTTTTCCATTGGTGGGTACCGGAGCTCGGCGTCATGTAACGCTTGACTGGTGTAATAAACTGGGTGTTGAATAGAGCCATCTAGCCTGATTAATACCGAGGGGCGATGGCGTACTCGGATACCGCCAAGTACAAATACAAGTCTCCCCTTGGGTTGGTTTTTGTAATATAGGGATTGAAGAAAGGTCTTTGTTTGAGGGATTCAAAGGCAATCTGCCGCTTTCAGTCCACTCGAAATCTTTTCTTTTCTTTATAATTTCAAAGAAAGGCTTGCACTTGTCTGTGGACCGAGAAACAAATCGGTTAAGGGCGGCCAATCGGCCTGTTAGGCTTTGTACCTTTTTTACAGAGTTTGGGGATTCTAGATCGGTGATGGCTTTTATTTTGTCCTGGGGTTAGCTTGATCCCCTTTGACTGACCATATATCCCAAGAATTTACCCGAGCCGACCCCAAATGTGCACTTTTTCGGGTTTAACATCATTTTGTACTCTCTCAAAACATCAAACATTTTATTAAGATCGTTAAGATGATCGGACATGTACAGTGATTTTACCAACATGTCATCTACATAGACTTCCATAGTGTGACCTATCATTTTCTCAAACATCTTATTTACTAACCTTTGATAGGTCGCACCAGCATTCTTCAATCCAAAGGGCATCATCTTGTAAATGAATTCCCGAGCAGAGAAGAATGAGGTATTTTCTTCATCTTCCGGGTGCATCCGTATTTGGTTGTAACCCGAGTATGCATCCATGAAGCTCATCAGCTCATGTCCTGCCGTGGCATCCACCATGTAATCGATATTTGGCAATGGATAACTGTCCTTAGGGCATGCTTTGTTGAGGTCGGTAAAATCCACGCATAGGCGCCATTGGCCATTGCTTTTCTTTACCAAAACAGGATTGGCGACCATCGGGGATAGAGGGCTTCCCGGATGAATTGATTGTCTAGTAGCTTGTTAACCTCGATCTCGAGTGCTGCCTGTCTATCAGGGCCGAGTTTGCGCCTTTTCTGGACAACTGGGCGGAATGTTTGATCAATATTGAGGCAGTGGCACGCATACTTAGGGTCGATTCTGGGCATGTCTGCATGAGTCCACGCGAAGACATCAAGATTATTTTCCAAAAACTCAATCATCTCGGTTCGATATGGTTCTGGGAGATCATGACCAATACGTAGTTGACGGCCCTCGCTCGGCCTTCCAACATTGACTGTATCAACCTGTTCTACTGGTTCCGCCCGTTTTCTTTTCTTGCTTTGCCCCTCCTTGATTTGCAGGGGCAATTCGTCTTCAGCGGTCGGCTCGTTCTCGATTGCCTGCTCGCCTTCTTCCGTCATTGGCTCCTTCCCGGGCCGATGACCTGGATTATCCTCCTGAATGACCATTTTTCGCTCGGACTCCTTCTTAAGCAGGGGATCGTCCTGTGTGGTTCCACTAGTTTGTCCTTGTTCTGCCACGTTAATCTCTACCGGTCGAAGTTTAAGAGAGCATTCTCGTGACTCCCTTTGATTCCCTTTGTGTATAGCTTCGCCATCAGACGTTGGGAATTTTATACAAAAGTGATATATTGAAACGGCTGCTTTTATATGATAAAGCAATGGCCTCCCAATGATAGCATTGTACTCCGAATCGGCATTGATTATTTTGAATGTTGTCATGACAGTCCGTTTATGCAAACCTTGTCCCATTTGGATGGGCAAGTCAACTTCTCCGAGCGGGACTATTCTTCCTCCTCCAAATCCCGAGAATCTTTATCGTTGCATGGACGGATATAACTATCGTCCACGCTCAATCTTCGAAATGCTCGGACATAAATGATCGACGAATAGCTTCCTGTCGATTAAAATTCGTGGACCGGAATACCCAAAATCGGTGCGATAATGACCGAGGGTCAGAATGAGGATGGACCACCTGGTCGGCATCCGCATCCGAGAACACAAAGTGGCCGATGGGTTGGCCTTCCTTGATTTCCGCCACCCGAACTTGTCTTTCGGCGTTGGTTGCCTGTCTAATATCAGCTTTCCTTTTTCTATTGGAGCGGCTATCCTCAGCTGTGTTAGTATTGATTCGATTGACATTCGACATCATGAGGATCTCCCTCCCCTGGTTTTCGGCAGGAGGTGGCGGCATGAGAGCTGGATTGGTTACGCGCTCCGGATTGTGACCTTGAGCCAGTGTCGGTGGGGGTGGTAGTTCATGAACATACCTTTTGAGACCGCCCTGGCGAACAATACGCATTATTTCCCTAATCAGGTCTCGGCACTCATCAGTATCGTGACCTATTGATTTATGATAGGCACATAATAGACGTGAGTCTAATTTTGCCGGCTCGATTTTCAAAGGTCGAGCCGGGGGCAATAAATTCAGACCCTGTACTTCATTCCATATGGCTGATGGAGTGTGGGTCAAAGTACTCCTCGGTGCAAGCGACTTGGCTCTCGCCTCTTGGCGAGCTCTAAATCCGGTGGTCGGGTTTTCCGAGAACGGCCGAATCCCGACCCGGCCCTACTATCGGTTCTTTCCTTCCATCCTTTCTCACGCCCCCGGCCGATGTTCGGGGCGGTTACTTGCCATGGCTTCTTCCGCGCAAATATGGCGTTCTACGCGGACCAGGAATTCCTGATACGAGGTCGCTCCTGATTCGTGAATGGAATAATTAAACCATGTTTCGGGGGCCAGTCCAGCCATGGCTGCGATTAAAATGGCGTCATCCGACACCGGTTCCATCTCTCGAACTTGTTTGTTGAATCGAAAATATAGCTTTTCAGGGGCTCGTCCTTCCCTTGTTTGATGTTCACGAGGAGTCCTTAGGTGCGGCTCGGACTTTGACGTTAAGAAATGCGTCGTAAAAGCGGAGGCCGATCCCCCATGCCTGAATGGATCCCTCGTGGTAGGGTCCTAAACCAACGATGGGCTCGGTCGCCCAAAGTCGTCAGGAAGGCCCCGCAGGATGGCATCACTTGACCGCATGCTCCATCCATGCTAAGTACTTGTGAATGTGAGTGGTCGGGTCGGTTTCCCACCGTGAGACCGACCTGAGGGATTTTCAACTTTGGCGGTAATGGGGTCGCCAGAATTCCAGGAAAATGGCGACGGAACAAAGAGGCTGGTTCATTACTTGGGGCGGTCTTGAAATCGTTCGCCATCCGACCGCCTTCCAATTCGTTTAGACGACGACGCAGGCGGTGTATTTCGCATCCCGTTCTGCCATGAGCTAGGGCCTTGGACTTGATTGACCTGCACGCTCCCGCTCATCCGGAAACCTGAGCGAGAACTTATCGATCGAGGAGAAAAGGATCAACTCCCGGTCGTCCGGCGAACATCGAGTGGGCACGACGATGTCGCGTTGGTTCCGGAATGATTCTCGCTATACGACTTTGCTCCTCTTCATCTTCTCGCCGCGCCTCACACGACGGACATGTTGTTCATTACCTCGAATCGGCTTCTTGGCTTCGTGATGAGGAGCCCGGAATTTGAGGATTAATGTTAACATTTAGTTGTGGGTTGAGTGGGTTAGTATTTGCAAGGAGTGGAGGGTGCTTGAGAGTTCGTGGTAGCTAGAGTTTGTGATATGAGTTGGTTCATTTGTTGTACAAAAGTTGGGTTGGCAATTAGGCGAGCGAAGGGAAACAGAGTAGTGCTCCCTGCCTCCGTTTGGGGTATATTTTGGCCATTAGTATTCGGCCATTTGGTTGTTCGAGATGTTGCTCTTGACCAAACGAGCATTTCTCGACTGGTGACTCATTTTGTTCGTTATGAAAAAGCCAAACGTTAAATTTTACCTGGGGCTTTTTTTTTAACTTGCCTGTGCTTGGAATTCTGACTGGACTACGGGCCCTCCTTCTAGCGCCAATTTGATGACGTGCGTTTTGGTCAACAAGCAGAAAAATGTAAAAGGTTTAACACGTGGAAATATAAACGTGCGTAACGTATGTTTATTGCTGGCTAATAATGCCTTTTTTTTGTATTATGCCGAGCCGGATTATTGGGGTCGGTCTTTCTTATAGTTTGTGTTACAATTGCCTCCCTCTGTTTTCCTCTTTTTTCGGACTTTTTATACCCCTTTGAGTAAGTGGGTTTACAATAGTCATCTTTGCACTAACTATTCATTAATTAGTAAAATAATTAAAGAAAGACACATGTCCCTCTATAGATGTGCATGTCGATCCAAAACTTGCCACTTGTCGACTTCTTCATAATTCTCGACATGTGGCGCTTTCGATACCAATAAAGCGCTAAGCATGGGCGTGTGATTATTTTTACGAGGTTGTCGCGCGTGTGTTTCATATTGAAATTTGGGCTCGGGGCTCGGCGGCCGTGTTGCGATTGGGCTCGTGCGATTGGGCTCATTGTAGGGCGAGCCTAATTGCGGACGATCGTCGTGCGTCATTGTTGACGCGTCACCCGCAGTCGCGCTACTCGGATATCGTCGATTGATGACGTGGATTAATTTCTCACAGCTCGGCTCGGGTATCATCATTGGTTTCTTTGTTGTTTCTTTGTTGTTTCAAACATGTTTGTTGTTTCTTTGTTGTTTTATACCTGTTTCATTAATGTTTCTTATATGTTTCACTTAGCCAACTTTTCATTGAATTCCACAGTTGCATGGAGAAAATCTCAGCTGTGGTATGCCACAATGGACAATGGGAAGAAAATAGAGCGTATACCAACTTTGAAATAACAAGAATGCTGATTCCAATGGACTGCACATTCAGCACCCTAAACGAAATCTTAGAACAACAAATTCAATTCAGAAAATTTGAGTTTACTTGTCCATCATCGGGCCATCGGCTACGAGAAATGGACACGAGTCCACTGTCAGACCAAAAAATACTTTGTATTGACTTCCAACATCGTAGAATTATTGAATGCATCAACTGTAGCAGGGAAAGACCTACTAGTAACATCTTTGCTAGAGTACGTGAGATTAGTTCAAGATTAGACATGCAGACATCGAAATGAAACAAGATGAACATTTACAAGGATGACAAAAAAAAAAGTTGAAGAGTATATGGGGAAAAACTACACTATTTCTCTAAATTTAAAAGCAATTTACTACAAACTTTTATCGCATGATCCCATGTTTCACAATTGTTTCTTACATGTTTCATTTATGTTGCTTACATGTTTCAACTGATTACACCATCATTAAGATTTACGTAACAACAATTCTCTAAAATCATTAGGAAGTGTGTGAAGCCCTCGATTTTTATTCGAACATGTACTTATATCACGTATCGTCTTTGTACTATTTGACAATTCTACCGCGTCGCTTTGACGGGTAAATATTAATGATAAATACATTTCATCTTTAATTCCCCTTATTTATTTCTTGTGATCATAATCATTTATTAATTTTATTTCACATTTATGATCACTTGGTTGATCATCATTATTATTACTTGTGTATTTTTTTTTAGTCACCTTAGAATTTTTGGAGACTATTTATTTTAGAGATTTATACCTTATAGAATTAAGAATTCGATTTAGATTAAATGATCATTAGACTTATAAGTGATCAAGGAGATCACTAATTATTTTGGAGATTGATATTATTCATCTTTTATCACCAATTTGGGACAAAAAGAATATATGGAAATACCACAAATACCCCTTGAGTGGACGGCCATAATGGGAATTTTGGTGTAGAAATATCTCCCAACTCTTGTACATGTACACCTTGTGTATTCATCTTGTGTATTTTTACACCATTAATTCAAATTTTATACACAATACCTTATACACCAATTCTTTATTATAAACTTGCCCAACATGTTGGAGGCTTCCCAACATTCCATGCCAACATCCTCCTCAATCCCTTCAATTTCATCCTCCCATGCAAGACCACACCTTGACCAAGGTCCTTGTCTCTCATGCAAGCTACACCTTTCAAGCCTTGGAACAAAACAAAAGTTGTCTCCTTCCCCCTCTCTCATTGTGAACGGCCAAGGGCCATTTTGATGATCAAAAATTGTTCAAAATATCATTTTTATCCAACTCATTCATCATTCAAGCATTTTCTCCAACATCTTTCTAACCTCTCTCTAAAAAATCATTCACATCTTCAAATCTTCAAACACCAACTCTTCACATCTTCAAATCTTCAAACATAAGTTCTTCATATCTTCAAACATACCTTCTTCTTCATATCTCCCAAACACTTAACCAAAATTTCAAGAACCCCCTCTTCTACCTACAAAAATTCGAACACCCCCCTTCAACAAGGTAAGAATGTTGTTCCTCTTCTTGTCTTGATATCATCTAGCTATCTCCTCTCACTTATTAATGTAAGTTTGGATTTTTATTTTTGAGGTTTACATAGAAGACTTGGAAGATACTAAGAGCCTTACCATCACCTTGAAGAGGACTTCTAGACTTGAAGAAAAATTTGAAGAATTTGGACTATAAGGTAAGAAATGGGAATTTTGGTACCTTCTTCTTCTTCCCTATTAATTTCGAATTTTAACACCAAAATTATAATTTTGAGGTGATTAGGGGCTGACCTTGGAGCTTTGTTTAAGTGGTGATCAAGTTCTTAAGAGACCATCAATTTGTGACTACAACTTTCAACTACACAAGGTAAGTGTGGTACCTTTGGCCTATTCCTTCTCTTTTTCCCTCCTTGTATTATTGGACTTAGGGGCTGCCTTAAGTGAGGATTAAAATCCCCAAGGTCTAGTGACACCACTTTACACCAATCAACCGAACAAACAAGGTGGGTGGAAAAATCCTTTCAACTTCTAGGTGTTTTAATTCATAAAAATGCATGTAGTATTTTGTTATTGAGCATTTGAGATATATATTATGTATTGCATGCTATTTTCTTGTATCAAGTTGGAAAAATTTCTCAAGTGTTGCTCAAAATGCGATTTACCGAAAATTAGGACATACATGTACACTTTATTGTCATATTTGATAAATTCTTGTATGAGATGGATATGTATGTTTATGACTCTTGAAATCTATGTTTTGAATGACCTATAACCTGGACAAGTCGAGCATAATTGATTAAATTTCGATTTTTGGACTTAAAATGCAAAAATGGAAAGTTGGTGGACTTAATTGCAAGAAAATAAAACTTAAGGGACCCCTCTGAAATTTTCGATTTTTGGGACTGAACTCAGGTTCAAAAATTATGTTTTGACATTTTATTAAAGTTTTAAGAGTTTTTAGATAAATAAAATCAACCCTTAAAAGCCCAAGGACTAGATTGTAAAATTTGAGAAGTTTAAGGGCTATTTTGCAAATTTCGAAACTGTACCAGACCCTAATTTTAAAATTTGAAATTTTAACTCTTAAGGGACTGGAAATAACATATTTTAAGTGTATTCCAAAAATCCAAGTGTTTAGAGCTTGGAAAGTAATTTTATAAAACTTGAGGGACCAAATTGTAAAAGATTAAACTTGAGGACCCAAATGAAATTTCCAGGACTTATGCAGCCCATGCACCTGGAAATACTAATTTACCTATAACATAATTATATTTTGGACCCAAGGTTCAAATTTCATAACAATTGGACCCCTAAAAGCCTTAAAGGCAATTATTTCAAAATGGGACAAAAATGAGATTTTCAAAAGTTAAGGGACCTATACTTATGAAGTTTTAAAACTATTTTTGTTCCAATATCCCACTAACCTTAGTGACATTTTCCAACTGGAATCACATTAGAAGCCCTTCCGGTTTGTGAGTTCCAATTATTTTAAACTTAGGGCCCGAAATGATAATTTTAACAAATTTGGGGCCAATGTGAGAATTTTATAAAAACTCGACCTCAAAACTTTAAAAACCTGAATCTCTGAACAATTTAGAGAATTTAGGAACTGACCTCATAATTGTTCAAGGTCGGGACATTTATTTATTTAACTTTTAACCCCAAAAGTATTGGTTTTGACAGAACGGGGCTAATTGTAAATTTTATTTTTATAAGGACCTAACTCAAATTATTTTCTTTTAAAGAAACAGCCCTGGACTCTCTTACTTTAATATTTAATTAAAATATTTTATTTTCTTAAAAATCCCTTGACTTATCGGATCGTCTTGACCGATTAATACACTGATCGCGGGCGACTTTCTCGTCTCATGATTTCGAATCTATAACGGGACTTATGTTCCTCCTAATACTTAAGATATCGAAGACTACTTATCCTCCCGATAATTATCTTTATCCCGATAACTCCACCAACGCCATAACTATCTTGTGCAAATTTTTGAGAACTTTTCATGAACCGCTTCCCGAATCAATAATACTTTCATTGCCTGTTGACTACATGAACTTGTGTTTACTTTCCCGCTGAGTCAACTTGGTGTGTCGAGCTCACAATCGGAATGGATACGTCGGGGATGGAACCGGCAGCTCGCTGCTATTCCACTCTTCCTACCATCGTCCCTAATCCCGCAACCGAGGGACGGAGTTTGTCGAAGGGGGAAGCGGGTCGTAGTACTTGAGGTATAATCATGATTATGACAAATCCGAGCCTTGCTAGCTCCACTGTGGATTTTGTCTTTGCCTACGGAGCGATAAGGTGACAGGTCTTGGACCATCTTGCTCGGGGAGTTACAAGGAAGAACGAAGGAATCGCTGTTTGATCCACACGATTCTGGAGTTAATCGGACCCATTTGGTTGGCACTACAAATCCGTACGCAACCGCTACTTGTATTGCATAGGTTGGCGCTACAAATCCGTCGCAACCGCTACTTGTCTTGCATAGGATTGGCGTTACAAATCCGCACGCAATCCTCCCATGTCTGCTTGAACCATAGTGCTGCGTGACCACGAACTATTTTCTTAAACTATATAAGTATGTTACTTAATATATTTATCACGACGCTTGTGGATCGTGTGTGAAATCATGCATCATCTCTCACGCGTTTTCATACAACTAAATTTCTCGCATTAACTATTTATATCGCCATACTTGCACACGATCACCCCATCCACCGAGATTTCTGTCTCATTCCCTCCTTTTTCTAACCTTCGAGATGAAGAGTTCGAAGACATCGAACCTACCGCATGATTGAATCCCTATCCGTGATGTGGAGCGGCATTTTCCTTTTATCTTATTTGTTGTTGGACTCCTTCATTTTATTTTCATTTTGGTATAAGTTAAATTCGATAATCTTTTGGGTTGTATTCGGATACCGCCGGACTTTAAGATTGTAATTTGTACTCGTGTTTATTTTAATTCCATTTTGCATTAGACTCTATTTCACTTGGAGTTTGGTATCTTTGGTTTAGACTGTTGATTTATTTCTGTTTAAGTGATTGATCGTTGTCGCGTCACGTTTGGGGCGTGACAAAGTGGAGGTAGAATTTCAATGTCGTTGTCATCGTCATCACCTAAAGTGCTTGGCATAACAAGCAACAAAAAATCCCACATTCACTACAAAAGAAATAAAAAAAAAGATACACAGTCAGATATATAACACAACAAATCAAAAACAATAAAAAAAACAAAATAAATGAAAAATACATAAAAGAACAAAAGAAACATAAAAGAAACAACTTCGAAACAACATCAAAACAAACGAAAAACTTCAAATCACAAAATAATAAAAGAACACAGAAAAATCATGCATCAGCAACACAAAATCCCCTATTTCTTTTTCAACACAAAATAATACCCTACCATATGTGGTCTCCTTTTTTTTTCCTTTTCAATTTATAGTCCCTCGGTCCTCTCTTTAGGACGAGACTTACAATTTTTGTACAGCTCTTTCAGGTAAAAATTAATCTGCTTTTGTTAATTTTTGGCCACTGTTTTTTTTTTCCTTTCTCTATTATAGTTGGGAAGTAGGTGAGTGGGCTTGTTCTGAAAGAAACTCTTTTCGTCTTTATGAAGTTTTTAAGTGGTTTGATTATTTTTGAATGTTTTGGATAGTCAAGATGTGGTTTTTATTTTGATTTGATTTTTGTTTTTTTATTTTTTGGTTTGTTTTCCAAGAATTTTCAGAAGTGAAAACACTATTATATTTGTGGGGAAAAAATGGCTGCTTTGGTTTTGTTGATTTTTTTTTCTTCTCATAATTATATTTTTAGCTTTTTCTTTGTGTAGTACAACTAAAAATCATTTTTAATCAGATCTACATCTAGTTCAGAATTTTTGATATTTTTTTCTCCATTTTTGAAGAAAAATGTATGTTTTTCCTTTACAGACAACTGAAATTTGGTAAATATTTTCTGAAATACCAAGAACAACTTTTTTCTCACTCCAATTTTGTAATTTTAAAGTCACAAGATTATGGATCTATTAGTCAAGCTTATGGTTGATTTTTCAGAACGCTAGAAAACAAAAAAGTTTCGATTTTTCCAACAGATCTACATAGTTTCCTTCAAATTAATTATATATTTTAGTATGAATGACCACGTCCAAAGATCTCTGCCGACTCTTCTTGACAGGATCTTAACTTAAAACAAAACTAAACAAACAAATTTCTTGTTTTGAAGTATTCATTGTTCACAGATTTGTAACTTGTTTTGTTTAAAAGCTATCTTTCTTGAAAATATCAGCAACACATATGGAGAGGAAGGTGATGAAACCAAAGGTAGGGTATTTTTGTCACGGGATGGAGCGGGTGGGATATTTTTGTGATGGGTGTGTATTTTTGTCTTTTTTCTAAAAAATCAGGGTATTTTGTGTAATTTCCTAAAAAACTTATATAGGGCGGTTTTACAGATCCGTCAGAAGGTTGCGACCGGCCTGACCCGTAAGACCATTTTAATTATTCTGGTTTTTATTATTTTTTGTTTTCCTTTTCTTGCTTTCCGTCTATGTTATTTTCTCTGTTTCTTCACGAAAGTCTCGCTAATTCGTTTTCTCTGTTTTCATCTCTTTCTTTCATCCTTTCTTCCTTCTTTTTTCTTTTTTTTTTACCTTCTGCGATCCTTGAATTTGAATCTTTTGATAGCCCGTGATTGCTTCTTCCTATGTTGTATCTATGAGATTTCCGCCATCAACGGCCCGAATAAGCTTCATTTTTCACTGATTTCAACATGCAATAGGGGGTTTTGAATGTGCATATTTTTTCATACTCTTGAAGCTTTGATTTTGCCACAAATATAAAGGAAAAAGAAGAAGAAAAACAAAGAAATAAGGATGAGACGACGAAAAGGGGGGAAAAAGAGAAGAAAAAAAGAGGAAAAAACATCTCTCAAAACCACTTCTGAAAAGTATTGCATTTTGAACTGAAAAGTATTACAGTTTTAAATGAAAAGTATCACAAATTTGAATTGAGAAACATTACATGTTATACTGAAAAATATTAGAGTTTTAAGTGAAAAGTATTACATGTTGTCCTGGAAAGTATTATAGTTTTATATGAAAAGTTTAAGTGAAAGTTATTATATGTAGAACTAAAAGGTATAACAGTTTTAAGTGAAAGTATTACACATTTAAGTGAAAAGTAATACATGTTGAACTAAAATGTACTACAATTTTAAATGAAATATACTATACGTTTAAGTGAAAAAGTATTAAGCATTTATGTGAAAAATATTAGATGTTGTACTAAAAGTTACTACAATTTTAAATGAAATATATTATATGTTGAACTGAAAAAGTATTACATGTTGAACTGAAAAGTATTACATGATGAACTAAAAAGTATTACTTATTTGGAGAAAAGTATACAGACTTTGAGAGTGTGACGGCGTTAGTGCAATGTTTTCTATATTTTTCTTCTCTTCATCTTCCTTTTTTGTTTTTCCTTTCATTTTCTTTAATTTTTAACTTTTTTCATGGCTAATTTGAAAGCTTGAAATGAGAAAAGAAGTTTCAAATATGAAATTTAGATACCTCCATTAATGGAGTTCTAAAACTTCTTTTTAGTCCAAATATCTTGTAGTCCAAATATTCTGGTTCTCTTGGATCTGCTATTTAGAGTTTTAAAGCAAATCAATTAATGGAGATTATCAAAATAATGTGGAAGATAACTAGAAAAAAAAAGAAACATAAGCACCAACATGGCCAAGGAAAGTGACGAGTTCTTACCACCAAAAAGTGAGTGCGATACAAAGATGGCGAGGGCATTCTTTATTTTCTCGTTTTTTTTCCGGGTTGGGTATTTTGTGGATTTAGGTATGGGTTGGGCGGGTTCGTCTCACATATTTAAATTCATGAGACTGTCTCACTAGAGACCTACTCTTAAAATATTCTAATAAAATGAAGGGAAAATTGAGAAATTGTCCTGCAGATATTAATGAAAAATGCCCCCAAATTATTTTTTCTTTACTCTGCTGTCCACCTCACTGCCTACCAAATTTTATTTAAAAAAAAGTTGAATTTACAAATTTGTTGCACATTCAAGAACAATTATAATTTTTAATAATTATATATACCTAACAATGTCAAATTATATCTATATCTATATATATATAATAAGAGATTATTCTAGGAATAGTAACTCCTATTCCCCCCCTTTATGTTTCTAAAAACGGATATTATTTTTAGCTTTTTGTTTTTTTATTTTCCCCCACAAATTTCCCTGATTTCCGTTTTTAAATTCATGTATATAATTAGTTTTCTACTTTAAATATATGTTAACCATAAATACCTAAATATGCTAAACTAGGGAATGAAACTATTCTGATCTGCTAATTATTACGTGATTATAGCGAGATTTTAAAGTTGTTGATTTATGGTGTTGGAATTTAATGACTTTCCTATTGTATTTTTTTCCAATACAAATACAAACATATGTTTTATTTATGTACAAAATTCATGTTGATATCCTAAACTGATATGATGACCAAAGTAAATGTAAAATTGAATATTATTTTTCAATTCTTACTAAGTGGATATATATTGTATTTATTTTTATTTCTATAAATAAACAAAAATAATCGGAATTATTAGAGCAAAATTTGCTTGGTGAGTAAGGCAGAATAAATATTCAATGCTGAACACATAAACTATATTAATTAATTGAATCTTTTTGTTTCCAAAAAAATTCAATGATTACAACAATTTAAAAAATCGGCAGACTATATCGCATGGAAACAAAGATCTAAATCTTGGAAATTTAATGAGTTCCATCTTTCCTTCATTACACTATAGATCTGCACTATAAATATGTGGAACCATTGTACGATTTACAATATCACGAGAACAGTCGGTTGTTATTTCACACGTATAAATTATATTTTTCTTTGCTTGATATTATGGCTCCTATTGTCACTTTAATCAAGGACTTAAATAAAAGCAAGACCCAATTGGCAATGAAATTACCTCTTGTGCGTGTTTACCAGAAGACATCTTTTTCTGACAAAAACTTAATACAAAGTCTAGAATGCGTCTTTCACATGCTGAGGTATTTAATTTTTTCTGATTATGCTGTGTTAACACAATTTCTGAAAAATTTATTTTCTCTAATTTGATAAATATTAATATCTGGTAGGGAGATCGCATACACAGAACAATGCTAAAGATGCACATTGAACAATACCGGAAGCTACTAAATGAAGGGTGTGTTTATGGAATCAGAGGCTTCTTAGTCGTTAATCAAACTGATAAGTATCGAACTTGTGCAACGAAACACAAGATTCTTTTTCATGGCAAAACAAACGTGTTTGAAATGTTTGATAAAACCTTTCCAAGGTTTATGTATGCTTTCAAAGATTTCAATGCATTTTCAGACATGGAAAATGTTGTCGCGACTTTGCTTTTTGGTAAGTTATAAACACATAAATCTATTATTTTAATATAATTATGTTAATATCAATTTAACATTGTACTTTTGTGAATATTAACAGACATCATCGGGAAGGTTGTGTCAATGTAATCTGCACAAATAAAGGAAGTTGTTGGAAGGACAACACACTTTATTGACATAACTTTGGAAGGCTTGGAGTACTATTAATATAGATTTCCAATAATGTGCTTTTTTGTGTTTTAAAAAAGTCTAATTTTTGTATTTTTTAATTGCAGTAACAATCGTATAACATGCACCCTTTGGGAAGAGTATGCTGACACTATATTGCCATATCTTGAAGAACATGGCCTTGAACCAATTGTAATTATTCTACAAATGTGCAGAGCAAAGATTTTCCAAGGTAATTTTAAATATACAAAAAAAACCAAGTTTTTCTCTATCGATGTGTTTTTTTTTTTGTTTTAGTTTTTTGTTAAATATTTGCAATATGTAGAGCAAGTCAAAGTCTCAAATACTTTTCATGTCATGAAATTTATTATCAACAGAGAGAAAACAGAGATTCAAGAATTCAAGAAAATGCCATATTTTAAAAATATGTATGTATTTTTAATTTTTCTTTCATAAAATTATTTATTATTTATATATTTATTTTTTTATGTTACCTCAATTCAGTTATTGCTACAGATAAATGAAACGAATTTTTTAAAATATTTAGGATTGTCAATAGCAGCAACCCCACAATCTTCAATTAGTCATGTGACATTGCCATCGACCCGGACAGTTTCAGAGGATTTGGCATCTGACCAATCTTATGTTCGAACAATTGAACAACTTTATTCAAAGATAGAGGTAACATTTTTGTATAATATTATAAATTAAAACTATAATTATAATGTATTTATAAGAGATAAAAATTGATTATGTAGTTGACTTATTACAGATTGGTAGTTTTTGGGTTTGTGCTACAATTATCAATTTCATTGGAGATTGGTGGTACCTTTCTTGCCCATATTGTACGAAGAAACTGACTGATGCATGAGAGTTACTATATTGTTATGGTTGTGACAAGTTTCCTGAAACAAGAATTTTAAGGTATTTATTTAATTTGTATATTATTCTCTTTTTTTTTATTATTACATGTAAGATTTGGCCACATCATTATCATCTTATATATTATATAATAGGTATAAGATGCACATTCAAGTTGTGGATGATACTGTTAATGCTCCACTCTTGTTATGGGACCAAGATTGTGAAAACTGATTGGAAAGCCTTACAAGATTCTGAGGAGAGAATATATAAATGTACATTCTTTTTCTTTGAATGGTTATGTATTTTTACATATACTTAATTTGGTATAGAATCTTATCTTTCTTTCTTTGAAATAGATACAAGGCGGTATAGACATTCGGATGAGATTGCAAGTTTGATATATACACAAGCTTTTTTTAAGGTGCAAATAAAAGGAGACCAGATAAAGCATTTTGATGGGCCTTTCTCAGTTTTAAAATTGACCACAAATGCTGATTTGATTTAAACATATTCGAACTTTGCAATAGAAAGTCAGGCATTCAGTTAAAGTACTATTCTTAATTGTTTTAATTCTTATATGTAAATTATTTTGTATTGCAAAATGACTATTTCTTTTGTTGCAAAACGTAGAAATCGGATTTTCTTGTCAAAGCTGCATGTTGATGGACAAGATAAGGATGAGGTGGAGTTGTTTATAGAATTTTACTACAAAAAATATTAAAATAAAATATGGTTACTAAATAAAAAAAAAATTGTTTTGCAGGAAAATTCTTCGGAAGATGAAGTCAACACCCGGAGTAAGCTGAATAAAGGGAAAGAGTTAGTGAAAGATAACTTATTCTCTAAGCAATATATTCTCGATGATTTTTCACATTCTGCAAGTGCAAAGAAGTTGAAGGCATTTGTGAAGAAAGAACATGACAACGATAAGAAATAGAGTTGGGAAGAATAGTTATCAATAGTTTTAGAGTTTTTGGGATATTTATTTCGTATTAGTTTTAATAGTTATCAATAATTATAATTGAGCTTTTGGGTTATTTATTTCGTATTAGTTTTTAATTGAATATTTGGTTCCCATGAACAACAATGTTCATTTTGTTATTATTATTATTCAAAGTTTTTTTTATAGTTCTTATTATCTCTTGGTATTTTTTTGTTGATTTCAAATTAGGTTTCACAAACATAATTGTTGCGTATCATTTAAAGTTTTGTTACAGCTTTTAGTTAATAGATATTATGACAAAACTTTAATTGTTTAAGAAATTGTCATCTTCATCATTCGAATAATTTAATTCATTATAATATTAATTTACTATTAGTTTTGTATATTCGTTTTTTGACTATTGAAATTGATGTTATCTTTTAGAATTTTCGTTTGTGATTCTAGAAATTATAAAGATGGATTTTTTCCAATGATGTTTTACAAGTGTAAATTATTGACTTAATTATATTAAGAAATTTTTAAATTGGTATAATATATTTTGTGATTCTGGCAGATTAAAAGATCGAGTTTTAACAGTGTCTTTTTATAAGTTTAAATTATGGAGTAAAAAATCCATATAAAACTAATCATACTTTATATGATAAAACATACCAAAATGCAGATTCAGAAATATGTGCGCACCAATCAATAATATGCTATATATTAAACACATAGAATAAAAACCCAAAGCACCATCAGGATTCCGCTACATTCTTAGTGTAGGGTCAAATGGCTTACTAGCTTAGAGATTTCTTTATCTAGCTCACAAAATCAATGATAATGAACTAATAGACAATACTACAAATAAAGAGATAAAAAACAATTTGTTACAACAAGAGTATATAATTAATATTCTTAAAGACTGAAAAAAGAAATAAGCCCTAAAAGCCAGAGAATAAGAATATGCATATGCTATCATACATATTAAAGCTTTAACTACAACTGATGGTGGTTTAAGATATTTGGTAAAATATACCTTAAATATATACTGAAAATATGTAAACGGATTTTTGTTTTTAATTTGGCGAAATCACCCTAATTTATGAACATATTTATTTCCAAATATACCTAAAATATTAAAACATAATTTTGGTAGTAAATTGGCCAAATCACCGTACTTTTTGACCATATTTATTTTCATATATAGTTGTGTTGGGAAAATTTATGTATAGATTTTGATGATACCATGTAAAACTTAGATTAGGAAGTTGGCACCCCATTTCAAATGAATTCAAATTGTAATAGATAGGGCTATATGAGCTAAGTTGAAGACAATCACATTGAAGATTAGAAGACTCGACTGAAGATTGAAGTGAAGACCCGACTGTGTGGCAGCTGAGTGAAGTGAAGAGAAGAATCAGTCAAGTGATAGGAAAGTTATTTCAGTCAGTTGACTGACAACAAAGTCATTCCAAAATGATTGGAATCGGATGTCAAATGGGTATGCAACAGACAGGACTCAAGAAAACTGAAAGAGATCCATTGTCCAGACAAGTCGATGTTTTGCTGGAAATAGGCATGTGTCAAGCTGCCAGCAATAAAGATGTTTTGCTGAAAGAGTGCAAAAAACAAGAAACCAATGGGATGCACTTGAATTCTGCAGAGGCTAAGGAAAGACTGCAGAGCATTAAATTCAAGGTACAGTCTCCATCAATGCTGTAAGACAAGACAAGCCAACAACCTACGAAGTGCTGTTTGAAAATTGTGTCTATCTCTTCAACGTACATATTTTCAAATGTGTACTATAAAAGGCTGAGGAGTCATTTGAGAGAAGGTTATCGAGTTTAACACAAGCATACAAACATTCAAGCAATTACCTGCAAACATCTCTTAAGCTTTCAAAGAAATCCTCAAGCCTAAACTCGAAGGAAATTGATCCAACACACTTAGTGAAGGAAAGACAACTTCAACAATTGAAGAGGAAAAAAATTATTTTCAAGAACAAAGGGGTCTACTCTCTAAGGTTGAAAGAGAAGTAGTGAGGTTCCACCGAACCACAACTTTGAACCTGTTGGAGGGCTACATGATTAAGTCCAAAAGTTTGAAGGAAGGTAAGCGGGACAACCGTCTTGTGAAGAAGAGGAGTCGAGGAGCAAAGATGTCTTTGTGTGATCAAAGCCGACTGATCGTTAACTACTTTGTAACCAAGTCAAACTACCTAGTAGATTCCTCCAGGTTGGAGAAGAGCGGACTGCGGACTAGAGAATTACCCCATCCTCGAACCACTATAAAAATTGCTTATGTCTATTTACTTTTCAGTGCACTTCATTTTTCGCACTATTTTCATATCTACTGATAAGTTAAAATTGCTTAAGTCTGCTGATAATATGTTGGGAAAATTTATGTTTAGATTTTGATGATACCATGTAAAACTTAGATTAGGAAGTTGGCACCTCATTTTCTATGTAATTTAACTTGTAATAGATAAGGCTGTATAAGCTGAGTTGGAGTCAGCTAAGTTAAAGATTACAAGAGTCGACTGAAGATCAAAGAGGAGAACCAACTGTGTGTCAGTTGTGTGAAGCCAAGTGAAGACTCACTCAAGTGATAGAAAAGTTGTCTCAGTCAGCTGATTGACAGCTAAGTCATTCCAAAATGATTGGAACCGAATGTCAAAGGGGTATGCAACAAACAAGACTTGCAGAAAGCTGAAAAAGATCCGTTGTCAATATAAGTCAAGGTTTTGTTGGAAATAGGACTGTGTCAGGCTGCCAGCAATAAAGCTGTTTTGCTGAAAGAGTGCAAAAAGCAAGAAACCAATGGGATGTACCTGAATTCTGCAGAGGCTAAGGAAATACTGCAGAGCATTAAATTCAAGGTATATTCTCCATCAATGCTGCAAGACAAGACAAGCCAACAACCTACGAATTGCTCTTTGAAAATTGTGTCTTATCTCTTCAACAGATATATTTTCAAATGTGTACTATAAAAGGCTGAGGAGTCGTTTGAGAGAAGGTTATCGAGTTTAACACAAACATATAAGCATTCAAGCAATTACCTGCAAACATCTCTCAAGCTTTCAAAGAAATCCTCAAGCCTAAACTCGAAGGAAATTGATCCAACACACCCAGTGAAGGAAAGACAACTTCATCAATTGAAGAGGAAAAAAATTGTTTTCAAGAACAAAGGGGTCTACTCTCCAAGGTTGAAAGAGAAGTAGTGAGGTTCCATTGAACCACAACTTTGAACCTGTTGGAGGGCTACATGATTAAGTCCAAAGGTTTGAAGGAAGCAGAAGTAGCAGGACAATCGTCTTGTGAAGAAGAGGAGTCCAAGGAGCAGCAGGCTGTGTGATTAAAGCTGACTCAGTCTGTTAACTACTTTGTAACCAAGTAAAGGTACCTAGTGGATTCCTCCAGTGGTTGGAGAAGAGTGGACTAGAGGAATTATCCCATCCTCGAACCATTAAAAAATTGCTTGTGTCTATTTACTTTTCAGTGCACTTTATTTTTCGCACTATTTTCATATCTCCTGATAAGTTAAAATTGCTTAAGTCTGTTGATAATATGTTGGGAAAATTTATGTTTAGATTTTGATGATACCATGTAAAACTTAAATTAGGAAGTTGGCACCCCATTTTCTATGTAATTCAACTTGTAATAATAAGGCTGTATAAGCTGAGTTGGAGTCAGCTAAGTTGAAGATTACAAGAGTCGATTGAAGATCGAAGAGGAGACCCAGCTGTGTGTCAGTTGTGTGAAGCCAAGTGAAAACTCAGTCAAGTGATAGAAAAGCTGTCTCAGTCACCTGATTGACAATAAGTCATTCCAAAATGATTGGAACCGAATGTCAAAGGGGTATGCAATAGACAAGACTTGAAGAAAGCGGAAAGAGATCCGTTATCAACACAATTCAAGGTTTTGCTGGAAATAGGCATGTGTCAGACTGCCATCAATAAAGTTGTTTTTTACTAAAAGAGTGCAAATAGCAAGAAACCAATGAGATGTACCTGAAAACCTGCAGAGATTAAGGAAAGGCTGCAGAGCATTTAATTCATGGTACGATCCACATCAATGTTGCAAGACAAGACAAGCCAACAACCTACGAGTGTGATTTGAAATGTATGTCTATATCTTCAACGGATATAATTTCAAATCTACACTATAAAAGGCTGAAGAAGCAAGTGAGAGAAGGTTATGAATTTCATAAGACTATCAAACATTCAAGAAAACAATAACCTACAAATTCTCTCAAGCTTTTCAAAGAAATCCTTAAGCCTAATTTCGAAGAAACTCAAACCAACACATTCAATGAAGGAAAGATTACTTCACCAGTTGAAGAGGAAATTTTGTTTAAAGAACAAAGGGGTCTACTCTCCAAGGTTGAAGGAGAAGTAGTAAGGTTCAAGTTCGAACCAGAAGCTTTAGACTCGTTGGAGGGCTGTGTGAACAAATCCAAGAGTTTGAAGGAGCTGAAGTATTAAGATAGTCATTTTTGTAAAGAAGTTTCGAGTCCCGGGAGCACTGGGTGAACGAAGGCCGACTCGGATCGGCACCGCTTTGTAACCAAGATCTTGTTACTTAGTGGATTCCTACAGGAGTTGGAGAAGAGTGGATTAGAGGAATTACTCCATCCTCGAACCACTATAAAAATTACTTGTGTCTTATTTACTTACATCACATTTAATTCTTGCATTTATTTTATATCTGCTGCTAAGTTAAAATTGTTGAACTCCACTGATAATAACTATTTCTAAAACAAGTGTTGTAAAACAAGTTTAAAATCATAAGGGTGAAAAGTCTTCCACTGAACAAAACCAAATCAACTATTATTCTGAGTGTTAGCTGAAAGTAGCTAAAAAATACTATCAATAGCTCGGTCGAGTCTGTTGAGTGGGTAACTTTGTTGTGTAAGCCAACCTACCTGTCCCTCAAGGACTAAGCTGATTTGAGTTTAACTCTGAAAATACTTTAAAAGGCCAAAAAAAGTTGGCAATGTTTATTCACCACCCCTTTGAAACCTTATACATCACCCCTTGGGACCTACAAGTGGTATTAGAGCGATTGGTGCATTGAGCCTTCCACATTGGTTATTGATTTAGATCTTATTCTTTTTTAAAAGAATCAACACTTGAGTTCTTAAAGCTTTTATTTCAAAAGCAAAGTTATTATCATGGAAGCAAATCTAACTCGCATTCCAATGTTTACTGTGGAAGAGTTTGATGATTGGAAAATTAGTATGTAGGCTCATCTATCGGCTCTGCATGATGAAATGTGACTAGTGATTGAGGATGAGCCAATTCAAATTCTAAAAGTCAACACTGCTGTGAGAAGGGCACCTCCTGCTGAAGGAGAGGATGCTGCACCAGTAGAGCCCAAACCTGCTATGGTTGAAAAACCTCATTATGAATGGACCAACGAAGATCGAAAGAGATACAATATTGACAATGTTGCCAAGGATATTCTTTATAAAACCTTGGATAAAGCTATGTTTAATAAAGTCAAATCTTGCAAAACAACCAAATTGTGAAGGGTCTGATCAAATCAAAGCAAATAAATTAACTGTTGCAGTCCAAAAATTTGAAAATTTTAAAATGATTGCAGGAGAAAGTATGGATCAGCTGGATGCCAGATTCACAGAAATCACCAATGAGCTTTTAGCTCTGGGAAAGGAGTACACACAGAAGGAGATGTGTATGAAGATCCTAAGGTCTCTCCCAGCTGAGTGGGAAATGAATGTCATGCCCTTGAGACATTCCATGGATCTTTCCAAGACATCAAACCATGGGTTATTCTCCGACCTCAAAGCATATGAGTTTGAGTGAGAAGAAAAGAACAAGAGAGACAATTTGTACCCAAGATAACAACCGCACTTATGGGTCGTGAAGCTAAGAAAGCTGATTCTGAGGAGACTATAGACCAAGAGGAGATTGCCCTAATGGTAAAAAGGTTCAACAAGTTCTTCAATAAGAACTATAAAAAGAATAAGGGTGAATCCTCAAGAAGACACTCAACATCCTCCCAAGCAAGGGAGGACAACCACCCAAGAGAGTCGAACATCAAAGAACCGAGTATCGTAGAGCCGATAATCGAGGACTAATAGAACTGACTTGCAAAGAGCTGAGAACCTGTGTTGGAATTGCAGGCAACAGGACATTTTGCTGTTGACTATCCTTATCCACCAGTCAACAAATACAGAATTGAAGAGGATAGAAAGGTCTTCAGGGAAATAAGACAAGAAAAGAAGAAAGCCATGTTGGCCTTTGATCTTTGAAATAACCAAGTGCAAAGAACCGTCAGACTCATATAGTAGTGAAGCAGACTACTCAAGTGACATAGAGGAAGAAGCTTTGATATGCCTCATGGCCAAAGAACAAGACTCAAAAGATCAAGAAGATGAGGTACACTCTAACTCATCTCATTCTGATTCTACTGATAGTGATTGTGACACAAACACTTCATCACCCACATATCTTTATGATTCAATTGGCAAAATGATGAAAGATTTTGAGCACATAAAAACTACTCACACATTGCTAAATGAGGAAAACAACCAGCTTAAATGCCAAAACTCATAGCTGACCAAAGAGCTAAGTACTCAAGTCACATAGGCGATGAGAATACTAAGCTAAAGTCGAAATTGCCAAGATCCAAGAAGATTTAGCAGCTACGAGAAAGAGGGAAAATGATCTTAAAAATGTGATTATTTCATTCACCAAGGCATCCAAATTATTGGATGAACTTATAATGACTCAAAAAGAAGTGGTGACAAGACAAATTGGATTTAATTCCTTTGTGCATGCCAAGTCCCAAGAGTGGTTATGGAAAAAGGATCCTCAAGCAATGGGGGAATCCAAAAATCCAAAGCACCATATGTTGCACCCACAGCCACTCAAAAACACAATCACAACCATACTAGCGTTGGATATAAGGGAAAAGGAAAGAAGCCGATTGAGTATCTTGTGACGAACAATCGAAACCAAATTCAGAATAGTCCATCAGTAGACTCCAAACAGGAAATACTCTGTGAAATCTAAACAGAGCTACCAAAAGCCCTAGATATTTCAGCAAAGAAAATCACACGATGGGAATGATAGAATTATCCAAGCCAAGTTGATTGGAAAAACCAAATGAGATATCAACCAATACCTATGGGATACAAGCCAAAATGGCAAAGACCTCAACCTCATCATAGGCCATTCCCAAGGCAAAAGAGCTATAATCAGCACGCATATGCACCCCGGCACAAAACCCAACATGCACAAAAATTCCATTATTACCCCAAGAAAACAAATGCTCAGACACACACACATGCATACAGACAAAAGAGACAATTGTATGATCCTAAAATCCCCAAGCAATTTGCTAATGTGCATTATGATTATGGAACTGATAGGTGGCAACCTCTTAGAGTCAAATCATCTGGCTATTGGTTGGTTGGAACACCTGACAACACTAATCTCTCAGGACCCATGCAAGTATGGGTACCTAAGAACTAATTCCTGATTGCGGAGTTCGGGGAACAAATCGAGTTCCAAGGAACCTGGTACATGGATAGTGGCTGTTCCAGACATATGTCAGGAAACAAGAGAAATCTATCAAGATTCAAGGAAATCAAATGTGGAAAAGTCATATTTGGAGGAAATGCAGCTCCAGGGGAAATCAAAGGCACATGATCCATAAGGAAAAATAGATTGGAAATAACAGATATTGCATATGTTGAAGGCCTCAACTTTAATCTGTTGAGCATCAGCCAACTCTGTGACAAAAGCTACAATGTGAATTCAACATGGGTGTTTGCCAAATCAAGAATGTTGAATCAAATGAAGTTGTGCTTCACGGATCAAGGCAGAAGAACATGTATGTGGTGGATTGGTCAACTACAACACCAAGCACATGTCTGCTAGCAAAGAGTACAACCGAATCAAGTTGGCTGTGGCATAAGAAGTTGAGTCACCTGAACTTTAAGACAATCAACAAGCTTCCAAGGAGTCATCTTGTGGAAGGATTTCCTGACTCAGTATAAGAAAGAAAACATTTGTGATGCATGCCAGATGGGAAAGCAAATTAAATCATCCTTCAAGGACAAGTCAAGTCCTTCTTTAACCAGGATATTGCACCTATTGCATATGGATTTATTTGGTCATGTTGAACCACATAGTATTAGTGGAAAGAAATACACCTTAGTGGTAGTGGATGATTACTCAAGATATACATGGACAATCTTTATGTGTAAAAAGAAGGAAACCTTGCAGAGATTTCCTCAGCTGATGAGAAGGATTCAAAATGAGAAGAGTCAAACCATTTTAAAGATAAGGTCTGACAGGGGAACTGAATTTTTCAAGGCGTTGCCTAAGCTCCGATCACCATTTTTGCAAATAGAGATTTAAAGTATGTCACCGCTTCACGCCTCCGCTTAGTCTACCCAATCTTTTCCCTTATTCTTAAAACTATTCCTCGGATATCTCCTGTGATGTTTGCATCATGGTTGTCAAGCCGTTGGTTGAGTGCTCTAAATCCATGTTCCATGTTTTCTATTTCCGTACAAATAGCCTTGAAGGCTTTTTACTTAAAGTCTACCATCGGCCAGATCGCTCTTCCCTGCTATACAACATTGAAATTAAATCCAATCGGCTCCATAGTCGAATCAGCAGGAGTTCCAAGTTCTTCAGCTAGGACTTGGACGATGTATCTTGCACTTTCAGCAGCTGACTCTGCTTCCAAGGGTACATGCGCCTCGAAATGAAAGTAGTCAGCAAAAAGATCCTCGGGAAAAATAGGAATTTCCACGTCCTCGACCTATGGAGCCTTGCTTTTTCCTTCAAAATTTCTTCAGCTCCTGTGCCTCAGCTGTCTTAGCGTTATCGACATCTTGTGCAGCTATGTTAGCCTGCTGAGCTGACTGATCCTCAACTGTCTTAACAGCTTCTTCGGCATAAATAGTATCTTCCTTTTGAGAAGACTTATCCTCGACTGACTCATCAGCGTCATTGGAAGGTGATGGAACCATGGGAGGTGGGCCATCAACCATTGTAAAATTTATAGGAGCAACCTTTTCACTGGCTTGCCTCCTCTTTGCCAGTGCCTCCTCAACAGCTTTGTCCTCGGATGATTTTTCAATTAGGGACGGACTCGGCTTCATCGATGCCAAGAACTCAACATTAATGTTTTCTTGAGAATCATTAAGAGCACTTATTTCCTCTTCTTCAATGATTTCTTCCTGAGGGGCTGACACTTGTTCAATGACCTTTTTATTTAGGGAAGTCTCAACCTCCTCCAGGCCTTTATTACCCTCAACAGTCTCAACCGCTGATGGGCCTTCAATATTCCCTTTTGCAGTCTCAACTACAGCAGGGTCTTTGACAGAAATTCCTTCAGCAAACAGAGCTGCTTTGGGGTCTTCTGTGGCATCCATCGGAGTCTCAACTTCTTGGATTGCACTTTCATGGCCAAGAGTCTCAACTACCGTGGCCTCAATACCATTCTTTGCCTTGACTTCATCAGCAGCTTCATTGGCCTGCATGGCAGCTGAAGTTTTAGCTGAGACATTCGAAACCGTCTGAGCCTCGTTATCCTCAGACTGCTGTTCTTTCAAGGTCTCACCTTCACCTCCTAACTTCTCTTTAGATTGGTCTCCCACAACCTCCTCCGCCCTGGCTGTGGTGGTTTGATTTTCCCCATCAGCTGGCGCACCAACTGAGTCTTGAGTAGTGGGGTCATTCAAAACTTGAGACACTACCGTGTGTTCCATTTGAGTTATCACCATCTCGACAGTGTCTCAACACCTTCTTCAGGGAGTGGCTTGGCTAAGGTGCCTTTTACATCACCTTCTTTAGCTTCATCGCCATTCTTCCTAGAATTTTCATCCTCAGAGTTCACGGGAGATGTGGTAGCATCAATTGTTCTTACCACCTCCATTATATCGGTAGGAGTAATCATAATGAAGAAGATTCTCCCGGGTCGCTTGTCATACTTTGCTCGTGCATTTATTTGGATTCTTTCAAAGCTTGCTTTAGTGAGCTTTCTCCACTTCAGCAGAAGCAGTGTCTATTTCTTACACATCACTATCATCAATGCACAAACACCGGCTCTAAGGCATGTTCTTTGGACGCCTGTGAAGGCACTAGAATGAGGCTTCTTCGATTCTGCAATAGCTTTAGCCTTCTGAATAGCTTTAAGACTTTCATTCTCCCTCTTGTCAAATAGAATGTTGATGCAGCTGTCTTCATCCAGAGGTGTGCGTACACCAATGTCCCCCAAAAACACTAGGAGGTATTCTTCCTCCTCAATAAATTTCGGGCTTTTGAATTGGTGCCTAGCCAAGCTCAACTTCAAGGCCCTCCAAATTCTAAGCCTCTCCTGTATGACTGGATATGCAGGAGACAACATCACAAGGTCATCATCCTCCTGCATGGGCTCAAGGGGAGCCCTCGCCTCCTCAGCTGTTCGAGCATCCGTCTGAGGGGAGCGTACAACTAACTCCTCACCTTGGTCACCGTTTCAACTTCTTTTCTTTTAGTCGTCTCATGAACAACTGTCTCTTCTTGATCTGACGTTCATCAACGATCTTCTTGACTACGGTGGTGGTTTACCACCTTACCACCTTGCTTAGATCACGCCCCTACATCAACAAATCTCCTTTCAACTTGAGTGCAGACTTAATTGGCTTTTCCAAGCGATCTTCGAACTAATCATCTTTTTTGGTTTTGACAAGAGAAATCTCTTCCTCTTCAGCTTCTTTGATGGCAGCTGGCTCCACCATCTTTATCTTCTTGTCTGCAGCTGGCTTGCGGGGCACAACTAAGCACTTTTTCTTCATGACTGGAGAAGGTGCAGGGGTGTCCTTCTCAGTCTCAACTGCTAGGGCAGGTGCTTGGTCTTCAACGGCTGTAGGGGCAGGGGCAGGCTTTACTGCAGTAGCTCTCTTCTTCTTCTGAATAGGCTTCGGAGAAGAAGTTTTGGCAGTTGCAGCACTGTCCCTCGGGGAAAGTGTCAGCTGACTCACCTTCACCGGAGTTAGCTTTTCTTGCATGGGCTTGCCTCTGTGCAGCAAAGAGGTTCGCCTTGAACATTTTTTTGTTGATATGGAAGGGTTTACCATTCCGGAGAGGAATGCTCTTCACCTCCATCAAATGGCCAATCACAAAACTATACCCCAGAGAGCTAACGAATAGGCCATCATCAGTAATCGCCTTGCTCATTACGTTCTGGCAGAATTGGCTGAAGATGAACTTCACCCAGTTCACCTTTTTTTCTTCCATAATAGCAACCATGACCATCACTTTGCCTGCGAGATGTTTGATTGAAGTCACCAAACTTCATGTCCACACACTTGGACACAACGTCCAACAACTTATGATAGTCGTCCTTGATGAGCAACTTCTTGGCTGTGTAAACAGTCTTAGCAGCTGACTCTGGCTTGGCGATCTCCTTCCACGCCGCAACCAAGTTGACATTTTTTTCAGCAATTTCTTTCAGCCCACTTGAAGGAAGGTGGCAATGAGTACCTAGGTCCGTAGCAGTGAGCTTGATCTCTTTGCTGTGGATAGAAGACCTTATTTCTCCATCGCGAACCTCAGTGTTCACATAGAACATGGCAACCTCTTCAAGGTAAGTATGAGAGAACTCCATTTGAGGTCAATTTCTCCAGTTTATCGCCTATCTTAGCAAGGGCTTTTTCAGCCCCTTGCTTCACTAAACCATCAAAATCCACCGTAGAACTAGAGTGGATCTTCTCAGCCATCTTCACAAAGTTGTAACTTGGAGCCATTTTAGAAAATGAATGGTGAAAACTCGAACTATGAACATTGTACTACTAGGGTTTTTGCTTGGTTGAAAAGCTTTTCTCTTGCTTGAGAGAGATAAGTGTATTGTGAGGAGAGAGAAATTTGATTTTTGGGTATATAAGGGATGTGAAGGGACAATTTTTAGAATTTGAAAAGGTTGATCAAGATCAACGGTTAAGATTAAAAGCTTGAAACCGCATTAATTTCCCCGCATTAAATGCATGCATTTATATCCAATCATAGGCTAAATGTGTATAGCTTTATTCTAACACCATAATTACACTGCGACGAAAGAAATAACTCGGTTATCTTCCAAAAGTGACTTAACTCTACTTCTCTCTTCATATAATGATCACTCACCGCCACCTAACTCGATAAACGACTATCTGTCTTGACTTGTTTTACTTGGAAAAATGAAACTTTGCCGATTTCTAATTCTCTTCTTTGACTCTACCGATTGAGTCTTCTCGAGTCTCCTAACTCACTCAATCAATCCTATATCATTTTTAAGCTCTTCAAACCTTGATTCACATAATGGCTTAGTGAATATGTCGCCTAACTCGCTTATTAGTTGAGATGTATTCCAATGTGATGTCCTTTTTCAACATGATCTCTAATAAAATGATATATGACATCAATGTGCTTGGTTCTTGAATGCAATACAGATTTTGAGTAATTGCAATGGCACTTGTGCTATCACACATAATTGGAATCTCCTTTTCTTTTATATCATAATCTCTCACTTGTTGCCTCATCCATAGAACTTGGGCACAACAGATTGCCTCGCAGACTATGTACTGCCAAATTGTAGATGTTAGCTATTGAATTTTGTTTCTTCTTTGAACCAAGAAACTAATCTATTTCAAGCATTTGACATGTACTTGATGTACTTTTCTTGTGTACTTTACATCCAACATAGTCCGAGTTTGAGTAGCCAACTAACTTGAATCCTCCTTCCTTCGATACCACAAGACAACTTCTCGCATCGCTTAAAATACCTTAGATTCTCTTTGGCTGCCATGTGGTGCGATTGGAATCTAGCACATACACCTATAGAAAAGGTGATGTCCGCCTATTTGTTGTCAAATAGAGCAATGATGCAATAAGATCTCTATATCCGGTTTGATCTACAGCTTTGCCATATGCATCCATATCCATCTTGATTGATGTATTCATGGGAATCTTCACCGATGACTTCTCTTCCATGCCAAATTTCTTCATCAAATCTCTAGTATATTTGGTTTGACTTATGAAGGTTCCATCCTTTAGTTGCTTGACTTGAAGACCTAGGAAGAAAGTCGGCTCCCATCATACTCATTTCAAACTTCCTCATTTGAGGTTTGAAAACTTGTCAAACAACTCTTTATTAGTGGATCCAAATATAATGTCATCCACATAAATTTGAACAAGCAATAGACTTTCCCCATCTTGAATTCTGAAGAGTGTTCTATCAACCTTGTCTTTGGTGAATCAATTTTCAATGAGAAACTGAGACAATGTGTCATACCAGGCTCTTGGTGCTTGTTTCAATCCATACAAAGCTTTCTTGAGCTTGTAGACTTTATCTCTAATAGTTTTCTGCTCAAAACCTGGAGATTGCTCCATATAGAATTCTTCTTTCAAAAATGCACTCTTCACATCCATTTGATACACAGTGAAGTTCTTGTGTGCAGCATAAGTAAGAAACATTCTAATTGCTTCCAATCTAGCAATAGGAGCAAAGTTTTCATCAAAATCTATACCTTCCTCTTGGCAATACTCTTTGGCTACCAATCATGCTTTGTTTCTTACAACAAATCCTTCCTCATTCATCTTGTTTCTAAATACCCACTTAGTACCAATAACATTTTGGTGGGTAGTCCTTTGAACCAATTCCCAAACTTTGTTCCTTTCAAACTGATTCAGCTCTTCCTGCATAGCCTAAATCCAGTGTGTGTCATCCAATGCTTGAGACACATCTTTAGGCTCTATATGGGAAATGAAACAAGTAAACAAAGCTTCTTGTTGGGCTCTGGATCTGGTTCTTACTCCATCTCTAACATTTCCAATAATTAACTCATGTGGATGGTCTCTCGGCATCTCACATCTCGGTTGGAAGTATACCGGGATTCGCCTTCAATCGTCTTGCAGACTAAGTTGTCTTGAACAACTTCTTCATCATCATTCAACTACAGACATCTTTCCACTGCCTTTGAGATTCAACTATCTCATCTTCATCGTTGAGTGCTCTTACATCCGCTTCAACATAGGGACTCTTCCGAATAATCGGGGCGATTCTTCTTCTCGGCCTAACTCTTCTATGTCTTCTCCATTAACATTAGTTCATCAAAAACCACATGAATAGACTTTTTTGTGATCATAGTCCTTTTGTTTAGCACTCTATAAGCTTTACTCTCACCGAGTATCCCAAAAAGATACTTTCATCAACTTTAAGCATCAAAAATTTTAGGTTGTCTTGCCATTGTTGTGATGAATCACTTGCATCCAAAGATTCAAAAATATCCAACATTTGGTTTCCTCCTGTCCAAGATTCCATGGGAGTTTGGACAATTGCCTATTAATCATACACCAAGTTTCTCGAGTGTAACTAGCGGTGTTGATGGCTTTATCCCCAAATCTCTTAGGCAATCCTCGCTTCTAACATAGTCCTTGCGCTTTGAGAGTTCTGCCTTCTTTCAAATTACTCCATTCTCAGTGGAGTTCTTGCAAATGGTGACAACTCATGAGAAATGCCATTTTCAACACAATATGAGTTATAATCCCAAATTTGAAAATCGGAGGGACCACATGTTCGGATGGATCAATCTCACAAGAGCGATATGGAGTTGCTCAAAGCTCAACATAAAGCGAGAACTTGAAAAATGGAGGTGAATTTTGAGCAACAGACTCCAAGACTCATGGAAAGCAAGACATGACAAACATCAATATTTATCTACTCCTTGGTGGAGTGTTCCCTCAATCGCTCTATCCTTGGTGATGATGCCGAGAAAGGGGAAGATGAAAGTAAGCATTAAGGATGGAAGTAAGGGGGAAGCAAGCAAGGTGAAGATGATGTGAAGAAGCCGCCCTGAGGATTATGTTTGCTAAGACCCCGGAAGGTGAAGTGATACCCTCCATTCGCAGCCAACTAGCTAAAGAATTGTCCATTGAAGAAAAAGCTAATTTGGCGTACAAACAAAGACAAGCCATTGAAGTCGAATTTGAGAAGGTAGGTAAAAACATTCGAAGAATTAAAGATTTAAAAGCAAGATATGAAGGCCCCCAAATGGATCATTAAAAGACTCCCCAACCCAGTGAGACCCCCTCGTGAGATCACATTACCCCGATGGGATCCGAGTCGAGATCCCAAGAGAAGTTTCAAACTCTAGCCGCGAAGGATATTTCAAGAACATGACTCTACCCCAAGCGTGGGATTTGTATTGGGAGAAAGGACTCGATTTATGCAAATCGCCTAATAGGCGATGAGAGTTCAAGCAATCACCGACCGCAAATCACCCGTGCAAACAATCCTAGAGGAGGAGCAAGTTGCGGCGAGAAGGGAAGGTTTGGTAGTGGTGGAAGAGGTAGAGATACTCCACCGCAGCCCAAGACCAAAAGATGTAGGATATGCTGATCCGAGAAAAAGGAATCAACTCTCTTGATCAATTTGGGTATGATACTCTTGCAAACATAGAAGTTGAAAGAAAGAATGAAGAGGCAAGGAGGAGGCAAGAAGCTGAAAATGAAAGGCTCGCCCGTGAATGGAAAGAGAGGCAGAGAAGGGAGGACCCTACTGCTAAATGAGCTTATGAAAAGAAAAAGAGGGAGAAAGAAGACATAAAGAGGAGAAGAGCTGAGGAAGACAGGAGGAGAGCTGAGGATGAAGAGAGAAGAAGCAAGCAGTCGAGGCGTTAAAGACAGCTGAACCCCTTCAGTGTATCTTACTTAGCTGTAAATACACACTTGTAAGTATTTCTGTAATATCATAAAACTTTGATACCTGTTGTAAAATTTTCATTTTAGGTTCTGATACATTTGTATAAGTTTTCATAGCTCTGATACATTTGTATGGATATGTATAGCTCTGATACAGTGTCTATGTTATACTTTGTAAAAACTTTGTAAAGTGCATCTGTAAAGTACAAGAATGATATGTTCAAATAAAATTGACATATTCTACACATACATTCTTTGTTACTGTACTATTTACTTTGTTGTATATGTTTAAGTTTTGGCATCATCAAAAGAGGGGGAATTGTTGGGAAAATTTATGTTTAGATTTATATGATACAATGTAAAACTTAGATTAGGAAGTTGGCACCCCATTTAATATGTAATTCAACTTGTAATAGATATGGTTGTATAAGCTGAGTTGGAGTCAGCTAAGTTGAAGATTACAAGAGTCGACTGAAGATCGAAGAGGAGACCCAACTGTGTGTCAGTTGTGTGAAGCCAAGTGATGACTCAGTCAAATGATAGAAAAGCTGTCTCAGTCAGCTGACTGACAACTAAGCCATTCCAAAATGATTAGAATCAAATGTCAAAGGGGTATGCATCGACAAGACTTGGAGAAAGTCAAAAGAGATCATGTAAACACAAGTCAAGGTTTTTCTGGAAATAGACCTATGTAAGGCTGCCAGCAATAAAGTTGTTTTGCTAAAAGAGTGCAAAAAGCAAGGAACAAATTGAGATGTACCTGAAAACCTGCAGAGATTAAGAAAATGCTGCAAAGCATTTAATTCATGGTACGATCCACATCAATGCTGCAAGACAAGACAAGCCAACAACCTACGAGCGTGATTTAAAAATGTGTGTCTATCTCTTCAACGCACATAATTTCAAATCTACACTATAAAAGGCTGAGGAAGCAAGTGAGAGAAGGTTACGAATTTCATAAGACTATTACGCATTCAAGAAAGCAATAACCTACAAATTATCTCAAACTTTTCAAAGAAATCCTCAAGACTAATTTCAAGGAACTCAATCCAACACATTCAAGAAAGGAAAGATTACTTCACCAGTTGAAGAAGAAAATCTATTTAAAGAACAAAAGGATCTACTCTCCAAGGTTGAAGGAGAAGTAGTAAGTTCAAGTTCGAACTGTGCTTTAGACTCATTGGAGGGTGAACAAATCTAAGAGTTTGAAGGAGTCAAGTAGCAAGACAAATATTTTGTGAAGAAACCGAGTCCTAGGAGTAGCCCGGTTATATGATCGAAGTTTCATTATGACCACTTTTTAACCTAGATCTTGTTACTAGTGGATTTCTTCAGGAGTTGGAGATGAGTGGATTGTAGGAATTACCCCATCCTCGAACCACTATAAAAATTGCTTGTGTCTTATTTACATTACAACACATTTAATTCTTGCATTTATTTTTATATATGCTACTAAGTTAAAATTCTTTGAACTCGATCGATAATAACTATTGCTAAAACAAGTATTGTAAAATAAGTTTAAAATCATAAGGTGAAAAGTCTTCCATTGAACAAAACCAAATCAATCATATTCTAAGTGTTAGTTGAAAGCAACTATGTTATCCTACCAACGGCTTACTCGATCGGAGTGCATTTGAGTGGGTAACTTTCTTTGTGTAAGCTAACCTAAGCGTCCTCAAGGACTAAGCTGATTTGAGTTAACTCGAAAATACTTTAAAAGGACTAAATCAAAAAGTTGGTAAAGTTTATTCAACTCCCCTTCTAAACCTTACATCACCCCTTGGGACCTACATAGTAACATTGCTAAAACAAGTGTTGAATAACATACTAAAAACTCTAAGAGTGAAAGTCTTCCTGGGTAAAACCAAGTCAATCAAGTTTTTCGAAGTGTTAGTAAAACAACTAAGTTATACTATCAATAGCTCGACCAAGTCCGTCATTAAGTGGTAACTTTCTTTGTATAAGCGAACCTAGTTGTCCCTCGACTTAGCCGACTTAGGCAACTCGGTTAACTCAAATTGTTTAAAAGACTAAAATTGAAAAGTTGGTAAAGTTTATTCAACCCATCTCTTAAACTTTACACATCACCCACTCGGGACCTACAAGTGGTATCGAGTAGTTGGTTCATTGAGCATTCCGCATTGGTTCTTGAACTATATCTCACTCTTTTCAAAGAATCAACACTTGAGTTTTTAAAGCTTTTATTTCAAAAGCAAAGTTATTATCATGGAAGCAAATCTAACTCGCATTCCAATGTTCCCTTTCAAGAATTTGATGATTGAAAATACGTATGCGGACTCATCTATCGCAACCACTACATGATGAGATGTGGTTCGTGATTGAGAGGCCACTACAAATCCAAAGGTTAATACAATCGTAGAAGAAGGCTCTGCCGAAGAGAAGATGAAACACCCGCAGAGACTAGACCGCCATGGTGGAGAAACCACGCGAGTGGACAAATAAAGATCAAAAAGATAAAACTTGGACAATGTTGCCAAGGATATACTTTATAAAACTCTTGATAAGACCATGTTTAGTAAATTTAAATATTGTAAAATGGCCAAAGATATTTTGGGAAATCTAACCTTAATTTGTGAAGGGTCTGATCAAATTAAGGAAAATAAATTAACTGTTGCTGTTCAAAAATTTGAAAATTTTAAAATGGTTGCAGGTGAAAGTTTGGATGGTTGATACCAAATTGTTTAAAAGGACTAAAATTGAAAAGTTGGTAAAGTTTATTCAACCCCTCTCTTAAACTTTACACATCACCCCTTGGGACCTACAAGTGGTATCAGAGCAGTTGGTTCATTGAGCATTCCGCACTGGTTACTGAACTAGATCTCATTCTTTTTCAAAGAATCAACACTTGAGTTTTGAAAGCTTTATTTCAAAAGCAAAGTTATTATCATGGAAGCAAATCTAACTCACATTCCAATGTTCCTTTTGAAGAATTTGATGATTGGAAAATACGTATGCGGACTCATCTATCAACCCTACATGATGAGATGTGGTTCGTGATTGAGGATGGGCCACTACAAATCTTAAAGGTTAATACAACTGTAAGAAGGGTTGTTCCTGCTGAAGGACAAGATGAAACACCTGCAGAGCCTAGACCTGCCATGGTGGAAAACCACGCCGCGAGTGGACAAATAAAGATCGAAAGATAAAACTTGGACAATGTTGCCCGAGGATATACTTTATAAAACTCTTGATAAGACCATGTTTAATAAAGTTAAATATTGTAAAATGGCCAAAGATATTTGGGAAAAACTAACCTTAATTTGTGAAGGTCTGATCAAATTAAGGAAAATAAATTAATCATTTATTCAAAAATTGGAAAATTTTAAAATGGTTGCAGTGAAAGTTTGATCAAGATACCAGATTCATAGAGAATACCAATGAGCTCTCAAATATAGGGA
>JABTTQ020000593.1:0-84694 GCA_016081115.2 Rehmannia glutinosa | reverse complement strand
TTAGCCGGGCAAAGCCCACAATGGTCCCAACAAAGGGACCTGGGCTCGCAAGTTAAGCCCCCTAAAAGGCTAGCAGCCCAAGATGATCCCACGAAGGATCTAGGCCATAAGCTCCCTTTTTAGGTGGCCAAGCCCACAATGGTCCCAACAAAGGGACTGGGCTCGCAAGTTAAGCCCCTAAAAGGCTAACAGCCCAAGATGATCCCACGAAGGATCTAGGCCATAAGCTCCCTTTTAGGTCAAAAGCCCACAATGGTCCCAATAAAGGGACCTAGGCTCGCAAGTTAAGCCCCCTAAAAGGCTAGCAGCCCAAGACGATCCCACAAAGGATCTAGGCCATAAGCTCCCTTTTAGGACGGCAAAGCCCACAATGGTCCCAACAAAGGAACCTAGGCTCGCAAATTAAGCCCTCTAAAACGCTAGCAGGCCCTAGGCGACCCCACGAGGACCCAGCCATAAGCGCCTGGCGACCCCACGAGGACCTAGGCCATAAGCGCCTAGGCGACCCCATGAGGGATCTAGGTTATAAGCGGGACGGCAAGGACTTAGGCTCGCCAGGACCTAGCCTCGTGAGTAAGCCAAGGACCCAAGGGATGCTAAAAAAAAAAAAAAAGTGGAGCGATGTAAAGTGTATACAAAATATAAAAACGAAGTGCAGTACATCGAAATGACACACAAGTGAGGTAATGTAAAAGCCATATCCCAAAAGCGAAGTAAGCTCAAAAATACATTAAGTAGGTGATGAAATCGTCAATAAAAATACATCCAAGTTAAATACTTCGTCAATTATTTACATGAATGATCCCTACGATGCTAAAAGAGGCTTCACGAGCTCGGTGAACTCATCAACTTCCTCCACCTCGTCGATGACTTCCACATCACGCGAGCTGCTAACTCCGCCTTCGCCTTCAGCGACGTCTGCCTTCGGCTCGTCCTTCTCAAAGGGGTCAAGCTTTTCGGGGTCGAAATCGGCCTTGAAAGCCCCCTTCTTAATTCCCTGTTCACGGCATCGCTCGGCCGCCGAAAAGGTACACCACGGCTCGCTCGCTACGAGCTTTTCGCAGGAGGAGGACTGAAGAAAAGATTGGACTCCAGCGAGGCGAGACGAGGCTAGCGAAGCCTTATGCTCTTCAGAGGAGAGGTATTCCTCGAGACCTTGTTTTCGACCTCTCTCAAAAGAGTCTGCCACCTCCTTGGCGTGGTTCACCTCGCGCGTTTTGAGCTCGCTTTGAGACGAAGCAAGCTGGGCTTTCAAATCGGCTACTTCCTTGAGGAGTTCGGCTCGAGCCTCCTCGACGGCTTTTGCCTTATCCGCCTCGGCAGTTCGGAGCCTCGCGTGGACCTTGCTCAGCTGATTGATGTACACCTCGTTCTGATGCTTCCAATCGGCACCGCGAAGCGCCATTTGGTGCAATAGGGCAGAGAGCTACAAAAGAAAAAAGCGAAGTAAAGGGCAGCGAACCGAAGTACAAAACCGAAGCAAAAGTGTTGCATAATGTAAAAGAAACCACACACCGACATGATACTATGGGCCGCAAGCTCTTCGATGCGAGTAAATTCAGTGGTCATCAAGGCGAACTGATCGGCAGGAAGGGTAGTGTAGTTGTACAATTCAAAGGAGTCCTCTCCAGGGTTCGTTTCGAGGACCGAGCTCCGCGAGCTAATATTCCTGTTGGGAACAGTACGAGGCATGGAGAGCTCGCGAGCTCGAGGCATAAGCTCGGGAGCCTTCTCGCGAGCCGCAAGTCATTGGGCCTGAAGATGAGACTCGCTTATTCAACCACATCATCATCCGATCCACACGGAAGGTTCACATCGGTGGGCTCGCTTTGCGTCGTGAGCCCGCATCCCGGGAGACATCCATTGAATCAAAGTAGCTCTTAGCCTTGCATGAAGTCTTAGTCTTTTTTTCTCAAGCGCAGCCTTCGACCACGCTTTCCTTTTCTTCCTTCCTTCGACTTGCTACCCGAGGCCTTGCCGCCTTTCTTCAAAGGCACCTCGGGGGCGGGTCGACGGCTATAATCACAACGGGGGCCGGCTACGGCCACACCTAGCGGTAAATCCGACGCAACAAATCTTGGCGAGCTCGCTTGAGCCAAGAGGGCCTCTTTGTTGTTGGCGAGGGCCTTGTCAAGATCTTGGAAGCTCGGATCGCCATATCTCGCACAAATAAACAAAAGGCATCAATATAAGCATGATAGGCGAACTGGAAAAAATAAAGATGAATAAATTACCAAGTGTTAGAGTTTCATGGCGAGGAGCGGTGCTAAGGCCGACGAGGGATAGAACCTCTTCGGTAATGAGGTCGCAAGCCTCATACCAATTTTGGGTTAACAAAGAAATGAAGTTGGCACCCCAAGAAACAGGAGGTAGGCCTCGAAGGCGAGGCGGCTCAACTTCCAACCCGAAGGGAGGTCCCAAGGATTTTCAATAGGAGCTCGAATGAATATGAACCTATCTTTCCAAGGCCACACCGAGGAAGGAACCCGGTGTAAATTTTTTTGGTTGGTGCGAGGCGAGATGTAAAAGAATCCGGAGTTAGTGGTGGTGGTAGAAGAATTGATGACATATAGTTCGCAAAAATGAGAAAGCGAGGCGGCCTCGCCAAAATGTTTCATTAAAATGATAAAACCTACAATGTGACGGTAGGAATTTGGGACGAGCCGGGCGGGGCAAACATCGAGCCCTCTCAAAATGTCAGCAACGGGGCGAGCCAAAGGGAATCTAAGGCCCGCCTCGAGGCTAGCGAGGTGGAAGGCTAAACAGCGAGGTGGAGGCTTGTCTATTCTATCACTAGCAGTAGGAATTATGATTTGGTACGAAGCGGGGATGAAGAAGTTTTTCCTAATGGTGCCTACATCGTGAACGAAGACCCGGACCTAAGTAAAGCCCGGGGGCAACGTGTTCCAGGTCGCCTCGAGGGGTGGCCTCGCGGGATGCCCTATCTTGAGGAGGGGGAATATGGGTCGTCCTGCCAGTAGAAGTAGAAGAGCTCGAAGACGAGCTAGAGTCAGACGACCCCGAGTTCGAGGACGAACCAGAGTTCGACCGCGAGCTAGTAGGCCGTGTAGACGGAGGAGAGGTCGCCATAAGAGAATAAGAAAATTTAAAGTAGAGAGAGAGAGAACCTACCTCTAAGTCAAGTGAAGTGGAGGAGCACGAAGTCAAGATCCTATGTCGCGGGCGAGCTGAGCAGCGAGGTGATCCGAGATAAGAAATGTAAAAAGTGAAGGTTGAAAAACCATCTTATATATATAGGAAGAAGGGCGGGAAAATCAACGGTCTCGATCAAAAGGCTGTTCGAATTCAACGGCTTGGATTGAAGGATCTTTTCGAAATCAACGGCTTGGGCTCCTCGTCGCTTCGCATGCGGGGACCTGAATCGAGTCACTTCAACAATAAATTACTAAAGTAATTGGGGGAGTAAATGATGTGGAAATTACCATTATAGCCTCGCCTAGGTCGAGTTGACCATCTTGACCTTGCCTCGCGAAATTACCAAAATACCCTCAGGATCCGCGGCTTTTTATATGGGTCCCGACCCGACCCGAATGCCCGGGTCGCCCGCGAACCACACACCGTCGATCGGGCGCCACGTGTACGGTGATCCGCCTCACCCGGTGAACAGTACTATAAATACGGCACGAAATTCAAGGTAAAAGGTAACTTGTCATTATTCTAAATTACCTCGCTCTTTAGCTTTCTAAGTACCTCCACTACCTGATTCTGACTTAGGCATCGGAGGGCCTTAGCTGGGAGCCATCCCGGCTAGCCTAACGTGCGTCTGCTTCGTACCCTCGAACAAAGTACCTCACCTCGCTTTTTGGGGATCCTTGGCCAGGTCGCTTCGTGGAACACACTTCACCTCGCTTTGTGGGTCCCTAGGTCAGGTACATCTGGTTTACCTTCCTAAATCATAGACATATAAATTGACCAATTAAAATATGTTCAAAAAAATCAACATTACATTATTTAGTAAGTACTCTGCAAAATTTAATCTTCCACAATTCTGTTTTAACCTATTATAATTGTATTGATGATATAAATACTACTATTTTTTTTTTTTGGTTTAGAGAATCATCACAACTATTGTTAAGTGCAAAAACCAAAAAAACAAAAAAGAAAATGAAATCTCACAATGCAGGCAATTGGAATCAAACCAAAGTCTCCTCTAATCTAGGGATGGCAGTGGGACGGATAGACGCGGGTATCCTCCCGCCCAGACTCTAATGGAATGGGTATGGGTAGTATTTTTCGAATTTGGGATGGGTATGGGATGAGAAATTACTACCCATTTATATACGGGTAGGGTATGGTTTTATGCCTCGGATACCCACCACTACCCGAACCCGTTTAGCCCTTGGTAACTTCCATTTATTTTTTTCATCTGACACTATACATTTCTTCATAGAAGTCCAACAAAAAATTTTATTTTGTACAAAGAAGATATAAAGTTGTTATTTATTTTGAATTTGTGATCATATCAACTCTGTTTTATCTTTGTCAAGCTTGATAAAACCACATATCTGATGGTGTAGTTTTATAAATTAAATGATGTACTAATGTTGATTTTAGAGTTTCAAGTAATGTATTGATTACATTTATATTTATGTGAATGGTTAATTGTTATATATATTAAGAATTTAACATATTAGCATTTTCTTATATAGTAATTCGTTTTTGGTAGGGTGTCCATATAATAGTTATCTAAATACTCATATAATTATAAATTTTTTATATAATATAAACGGGTTTTAGGCGGGTACGGGTAGTACGTGGGTATCGTGAAATGGATTTGGGATGGGTACGGGTATTATATGTAGTTTCTTAATTGGGTTTGGGATGGGTACAAGTAGTATAAATATTATAGGGTTCGGGTATGGATAACCTTAAATTGGTGGGTACCCTACCCATTCCCATCCCTACTCTAATTCATTAAAAAACCAATGGGGCAAGTAATAGACATGATTGGGGAAACTGACAAATTAGAATAGTAGGTGGTCCTCTCCTTTTTGGGGTTTTCTTGTTTTTGAAGACCTATAGACTTGGACCAAACCGCTTGAGCCGAGAAAGAGTGTACAATGTCATGGCCAAATAGTTTGGACTAATCACCGACCACAATTTGGGCATGCAGGACAAGTTAAGCCCATATGAAAAATAATTAGGTCCACAAGTGTAGGATATTTCTAGAGAATTAAGAAAATTACATAAAATATCTTCTTTTTGGTAAACATACCACATATTTACCACAAAATACGCTCATATCATTTTTCTACTTATTATTATTTTTTGTACTTATATTTTCCTTTTTTACGCTCATGCATATTTTTTGATTATTTGAACTTTTTGTTTCGGTTTTTTTCATGTAGTTCTTTATATGTTATATATATTATTTCGATGTTGTTTAAATTTGTTTCTTTGTTGTTTCTATGTTGTTTCTTTGTTGTTTCGATGTTTCAAAACAATTTTTACCTATTTTTGTGTTTTTTTCATGTATTATTTTGTACATTGTTTCGGTGTTGTTCTATAATATTTTTAATTTTGTTCTAATAATTATTTTTGATTTTCCATGTAATGTTCAATGTGTAAATACAAATTTTACTTACTTTTAAGCTCTTTTTATACATGTGGTGTTTTTAATATTTTTTACGTTGTTTATGGGTTATTTCCATACCATTTTTAATGTTCTGATATTTCTTTGTTGTTTCCATGTAGTTTTCGATGTTTAAATACAATTTTTACCAATTTTTAACTCTTTTTGCTCATATGGTGTTTTCTATATTATTTCTTATTTGTTTCTATATTGCTTCCTGGTTGTTTCCATGTTTTTTTTTTATGTTTTCTTGCATTGGATCAAAAATTGAATTGTATTTTTTTATTTATGTTGTTTCTATAATATTTTTATTTTGTTTGGTTTTAATATGTGTTGTTTTATGTTTATATTTCTTGATTTTTATAAGACTTGAGTATAAAATGGATTATTTAACGAGGCTAAATTTACTTTTTCACCGAAATTTTATTGAAAAAACATGTTTGAAACATATTAGAAATAATCTTGAAACAAAGCATAAAAAAGTCCGAACATTTTGGCAGAGCGTAAATTTGTGTAAAGAAAAGGGCGGGAGTGTAAATTTTGGTAAAATAAGACGGATATTTGTAGGATCGTTCAAAAAAGCGGGGTATTCATGTCAATTGCCCAAGAAATTTGTAGAAAATAAATTAGGCCCACTAGAAGGATATTTCTAGAGAAGTGTAGGACAAAAAAATTGTATACAGCTTCTAGGAAATGTTCTCACAAAAATCTAGTCGAATATTTTAGCGAATATTCTTGGAGAACTATAGAGAATTTCTGCAGGCCAATGATCAAATTTATCTCCACCATCGATTAGGAAGATGAAAGGGTAAATTTGAGTCTATCAATTGTAATCTAATCGTTATCTTTAAAAATTTTTAATAAGCTTCTAGGAAATGTTCTCAATCAAAATCTAGTTGTAATCTAATCATTATTTTATAGAAAAAAAAAATGAAAGATCGTGGTGATTTATAAGTATTCTGTTTAGGCTTGTAGTTTTTCTGTGTAGCATTATTTGGATTATTTGGAAAATAGTGTTTTCTCCATTTATTGTTTGAAGTACGAGTGACAACTAGATGATCTTATTGCCATGTACTCCTTCCTTCTTTTCCTGGAATAAAGAAGGTTCAGTAGATTGTTGTTTGTAATTTATCGGTTTCTTTTCAAATTTGTCTGCAAAGTTTATGGAATTCATACAATTTTTTGTAAGTCTTGTTTGTATTGGCCGAGGAAAACATGTTTTTCGTTAAGTGTATGAGTTTCTCTAAGGATCCCATGATTTCAGCTTTGTCATCACTACTATACCCAGTTAAATGCTAGTGATAAACTTTATTTACTCATTGGGATGTAATTAATAATTCCATGTAAAACTGTAAAAGCCAAAACACTGTTTGTTCTTGTGAAGATTTGGTCTGATTTTGGGATTATATTGTTTTCTAACATTTGGTGGTAATTGAATTGCAGTGCTCCTTTTGTCTTTTTGGAGGCAATATAAGATAACTACTTACTGCCTGCAGCTTGGTGCATAATTTCTTTGAGCTGCTCGAAGCAGTGAAGCTAGAGACAGAGGAGCATAAACGTGTGTTAGAGCATGTTAGATGTTCACTGGCTAGAACGCCGGCACTGGTTGCCACTAGCATTTCAGAGCTAGCTTCCATTAAGGGCTTGAAGGAGAAAAATTGCTTCACATGGGAGATATTCGTGAGGGAGCTTCCCCGAGAGACAGCTGAAAAATATGCAGCAGAGAACAACATAGTGATAGAAGCATATTTGTTATGCTTCCTAGTTTCTCATGTCAGATTCCTTGTTTTATTGATATACAGTTATCGGATCCCTATCCCTAATCCCTAATCCCTAATCCCTAACACTTATAAAAGGCTTAATATTTTTTGTAAAAATTTGATTAGACTAAAATATCCATATATTTTAATAATATATTGAGATCAGAAGTGTATTACAATTTACATTTTCCTACTAAAAATTATTAAGAAAGAGTATCAGAAAAGCTGAACAGGTGTTTCACTTCCTCTCTTCAGTTTCTGTGAATGGTTCTCTCTACAAATCCAGTCCAAAACACACAAAAAAATCCAATGTTTCGGGTTTCATAAAGTTCTGTGAATGGTTCTATCTACAAATCCAATCCAAAAACACCAAAAAAAAAAAATCTGATGTTTCGAATTTGATTAGGTCTAGATTATGATCGGTCTTCGCTGACTTTGGAAAATGAATCTCACATCGATGATTTTTCTCTAGAAATCCACAAACACCAAAAAAATCTGAAAAAACAAAAAGTTTTTTCAAAAAATTCAGAAAATTCAGAGCAAGATGGAAAATCTTGACAGGTACTTGTCCTCCCAAATTTCATTTACTTTTATTCATGTTCTTCAATAGCCATCTTTCTGTTTTTTTTTTTTCTTTTAAACAAAATGTCGCGAGTGTACTTATTGCCATGTATATCAAATGTTGTGAGATGCTATCGTGTTTTGTTTTGAGTGCCTAGTTTACACTATATTCGGACATTCAGAGGTGTCCTAATAATTTATTTATTCATGGTATCCGACGATATTGATAATAGCGTCCTTGTCTCGTACTTAATTTGTAACGCCCCATTTTACAAAATAAAAATATTTCTGATTTTAATAAAAACGTAAATATTGAAATACGACTCTAAAATAAATTAATAAACTTAAGCACTAGAATTTAACTAAGTAAAATCCATCCAAATTATTAAAATAAAAGTATTATCCAAATATTTCAACATAGAAGAATTCAAATTCAGAATTATTAAGTTTTCATCCAGCCTGACTCCTCAATCTGAAAAGTTATGAAGATGATAGGGTGAGCTTCCGCTTGCTCAGTAGGGATCAATTTGTCATTATATAATACAACATACAAGCATAATAAAAAATAACATAACATGTAATTTTCCTCTGTAATTTCCTCTGACTGGCCAGTTAATAAATTTAGTGTGACGAGCTTAACCCGAAGATCAACTTTGATCCCGGACGTATTTACGGTCACTGACTAGTTCCTCTGCATATCATATATAAATGAAAATACTCACATGAAACATTATATAATGACAAATATAAGAATTAAAATCCCTACCTCCAATGATTTCTCGTAATCCTCGTAGTAAAATAATATGGCTATCCTAACCCTCTTAATTCTCGACTCCTACATAACCTATGAATTTATAATCAATAAAATTATTTATGAAATTTGATTGGGTAAGAAAAGAAATATGGAAAAGAAATAGCGATTTTTGGATTTAGGCTTGAAAAATTGAGTCAAATTCCCAATTAAATCCTTAAATTTTATATTCATTTTCTTCACATCTTTTTCTTTCTCTTCCTTTTTCTTCTCTTTCTCTCTCCCTTCTTTCTCCTTACTACACGTATGCCTACTCCCTCTCTCTCACTTTCTTTACATTTTTTTATCTCTCTCTCTCTCTCTCTCTCTCTCTCTCTCCCCCCTACCCTCTCCATTTCACCTCACGGTCACCAGCCCTATTTATTTTCTTCTTCCTTTTTCTATTTATAATATATATGTATATATATTGTTTATATATTTCTGGAACCTGGGACTAGAAATTATGGTGGTTTTTCGATGACCGGCGTCTGGCGGCGATGGGTGGCGCCGGTACATAAGAAAAAAATAACTGATGGCTTGTATAGATTTTTCAAAGATACAAAAATAGGTATTAGATCTCACCCTTTTTTTTTTGGATTTTTCAAACTATGAAATCAAAATTTGAGAAATGTTTTCTTATAATAAAGGCCTGAAGGTGTGAACTTGAAACAATCATATTAAATTTTACGGTAATCTGCTTATGTTCTTTTCTAATTAAATTCCTAACTGATGTGTACTATTAATAGGTTATTTATTGTAACAAAATTAAATTCTAAATTACAGCTTACAAAAAATCTATTTTATTAATATTAAAGATAAAAAATCCCAAATTGAATTTGCCCCAATTATGAAATTAGGGATTTAAACCCATAAATTAAATCTAATTGTAAACCCTAATTTGATTTACATTCCAAATTTTATGGGTATTACATTCTACCCCCTTAAAATAATTTCGTCCTTCGTTAACTTACCGTGGATAATGAAATTTGGGTACTTGGCGCCAGTATCTTCTTCTTCTCGCTCCCAGATGGCTTCATTTCTTCAATGGCGTCTCCATTGAACCTTGATTAATGCGACATCTTTGTTTCTTAGTTTGTGGATTTTGCATTCTAAAATTAATTTTGGCCCTTCCTCGTATGTAAAATCCATGTTAATTTCTAAATCTTTATAGTTCACAATGTGACTTAGATCGTGAACATATTTTCTTAGCATCGAAACATGAAAAACATTATGCACACTTGACAAACTTGATGGTAATGCCAATTGATAAGACAAATCTCCAATACGACTAAGGATTCCGAATGGTCCAATATATCTTGGCTTCAATTTTTCTTTTTCACCAAAACGAATAACACCTTTTATAGGAGCCACTTTTAAGAACACTTTTTCTCCTTCTTCGAATTGTATATGTTTTCTCCTTCTGTCAGCATATGACTTTTGTCTATCTTGAGCCATTTTGATTCGATCTTGTATCTTGGTAATCTTTTCTACAGTTTCCTGAATCAATTCTGGCCCCAAAACTTTCTTTTCACCAACCTCATTCCAATACAACGTTAATCTATATTTTCGTCCGTACAATGCTTCATACGGAGCTATCTCAATCGTCGCTTGATAATTATTATTATAAGCAAACTCCACTAAAGGCAAAGAAAGTCTCCCGATTTCCCATTTGAGCACACAAGCTCTCAACATATCTTCTAATATTTGTATCGTCCTTTCAAACTGTTCATCTGTCTGTGGATGATAAGTTGTACTGAATTTCAATCTTGTGCCCATTGTAGTTTGCAGACTTCTCCAGAATTTCGAAGTAAATCTTGTGTCTCTCTCTGATACAATCGATATCGGTACTCCATGTAATTTCACTATCTCTCTAATGTAGATCTTGTTCCATATGGTACGCTCATTTTGACCAGAAAAAATGAGCCGCTTAATCAACTCGATCTACTATGACCCAAACTCGCTTTATTTCCTTTAACTCGATCGTGGAAGTCCTACCACAAAGTCCATAGTTATATGTTCCCATTTTCATTATGGGATTTCAAGTGGTTTTAGCAATCTAGACGGTCTTTGGTGCTCAGCTTTCACTTGTTGACAAGTCAAATATTTTTCTACAAAATTTCCAATATCCCTCTTCCTACTTCGCCACCAAAATTTTTCTTTTAAATCTCGGTACATCTTTGTACCTCAAGGATGAGCCGTGTACAGTGTACAATGAGCTTTTTCAATAATTTCTTTTCTAAGTCCCTCTTATTTAGGAACACGCAACCTCCCTTCATAAAGTTAAAACACATTCATTCCTTAAAAGAAACCCCTTAACACTTCCTTTTTGGGCTCGCTCCTTCATCTTATTCAAAAATGTATACCGAGGTTGGGCTTCCTTGATTTTCTCCTTTAAAGTAGGTTGCGCCACTAAAGATATTAATATCGCTTCCGTACTCTTTGGTGGTACGACTACCTCTATCTTCATTTTGACAACTCCTTCACTAGATCTTCTTGTTCAATTATTAAACTTGGCATTTCTCCTTTAGTTTTTTGACTTAGAGCATCATCAACCATATTAGCTTTCCCAGGATGGTAATTGATGGTACAATCGTAATCTTTAACCAATTCTAGCCACCTCTTGCCTCATGTTCAACTCTTTTTCTCGAGTAAAAGATACTTTAAGCTTTTGTGGTCGCTTAAAATCTCACACCTTCCTCCATACAAATAATGTCTCCAAATCTTTAAGGCGTGAACCACAACAACTTTGCCATGTCGCATAGCTCCCAATCCTTGTTTTGACTAAGTCATGTGTAGGGATAGTTCAATTCATGTGGCTTTAATTGCGTTGAGGCGTCAGGGCAATCTTTGAAAATCCACTTTATCTTTTTTTAATTATTACTAGCCATGCCGCATCAACACACATCCCAATCCAAAATACTTAAATACTAAAAAGTTTTGACGCATCACTATAAATGACAAATTCTTTTGGAAGAAGAACCATGAATTGTCAAAGCTAAATTAGTTATGGTAAAAATAATGAATGACATGCTTAAAAAGATATTTAATATAATTGTTATACTATTTCACAATTAAAAGTATAATAACTATTATTCTTGGAAACTTTTCTCGCATTTCTCCATCCAAATAAACTTTTTCCTTTTCTAGTTAGTTAATTTGGTCAAATGGCCCATCTATCTCTGAAAATCCTTTGAGAATTCATAGTTCTCTCTTATCTTTTTAATTATTATATCTCTGTATCAGTATATAGGGTTATCTCTCACAAGATCTATCTCATATTAATCAATCAATAATTATAAATATCAATTTCAAATAGCAATTATAGAAAATAAATAAATACCTAATTTCTATTGAAACTCGAATTCCACATATATTATAATATCCTCCCTGCATTAAAGAGTTATCACTGTTTAAATATTAAATGCATATAATCATAGTTTATTTCAGCAAAGCCTGAGTTGCAAATTATGATAGCAGAACAAAAAACTTGACAAAGTAATTAAGTGGCACACCATTTTGCGTGGAATTGGAGACAAGTATTGTCATCAATCACAGATGAGACTTGCACTCCACACCCTTGCATGCCCCCACCCTCTCTCTCTATATATATAACCCTAATATTACCTACCCTAGCTCACAATTTTCTTGGAATTTAAATAAATTTACTGTTCCAAGACTCCCTCGAAAAAAAATAATAAAAGAATATAACTAAATACAAAAATATAGATACAAAAATGTGCTGAAAAACCAACCTCAACAGCGATGCACACTCAGATATGAAGGGTACAGAATGAAGAATTTGGAATCCCTGGAAAATGAAAGCCCACCACCACTTATTCATAGAATCATATGTCCCTTTCGGAACAAAATATATTAATTAATAAATCAATAAATAAATATACCTGCCATAATTTTTCTAGTATCATTGCATTCAATATCCTATGTGTGGGAGGTCAAGGATTCTATCCCTAGTGAAGTGTGTGTGCGTAGCTCAAAAAAAAAAAATTGAAACTTAAATCCAAAATAGACACTGTAAAGACTAAAAAGTGCTGTTCGTTTATACTTTAAAGGCCATTATTTTAACTTTTTACTATTTGATAATCCAAAAATTGCATTTATCTTACCTTTTTTTTTTTTGTCAAAACAAGCAAATTTATTTTATCTTTTAAAAAAATATAAACTTATTAATATTTCAATCTTTTTTTCAAAAAGAAGAGAAAAAAAAAGATTGAAACATCATAAAATAAATTTATTTTTATCTTCAACTTATCCATCAATATAAAAACATAACTAATTCGAATCACATAACTAGTTCAATTTATTCTTTATATAGTTATAAAAAAAATTGTAAAAGTATTCTCCATTTTGAAAATAAAAATTTGAAAATGAATTTCTAAAAAAGACGAATTCAATCAGGGATCAAGAAGTTCTGAAGGGTTAAATTTACGACTGTACAAAAGCTTGATTGGCCTTCCCCACATACTCTGTACAGAATTTTTTTTTAACACTTTCCTTTGTTCCATTTAATGTATATACATGCATTCTCTTTTTTATCACTGTGCAAAAAAAACAGTGGGTTTGGGCTCATCAAACGAGGAAAAAGAGAATTAAAGAAAGGTGTTTCCCTTTTCTCAAGTTCCTTTCTCCATTTTATCTTTTGCAGCACTCCTCTTTTTGTCTTTCAAATTCAATCATTTCATTGCTGTTTAAAAACGAATGTTAACTCAAAACAGCTTTTTCTCTTAACAATTTTCAGCAACTTATCAGAAAATCTAACACTTCTTTCTTCTTCTTTTTCTTTTAAAACTTATTATTATTAATATATTCGTCCCCCTGAGAAATTAAACGAATGGGCTGCATGAAATTGCAAAGCATAATTCTAAAAAGAAATAGACATTTGACTCTTATTCTACTGGCCTTTGCCTTCTTATGGATGTCAAGCTTAACTCAAGGTAACTTATTTCTTTCAATATTTATACTATATATATTGGAATAATACTTTTTTCTCAATTTCCAAATTTGCATGTTTTTTTCCAGGTAGACAAGTCCCTGATGCCAACCTGGTAAGTTTTTATGATTTTTTTTTTTCAAAATTATCTTCCTGTTTCATTGGCCCATTCCAACTGACCCATTTTTCAGCAAGAATTTGTAAATGATTGTAAGCATAAGTAATTAACTTGTTCTTTCTCTCTGGTTTTTTTTTTTTTTTTGTTTGTTTGTTTACAGAGGAAAGATGAAGAAAAAATTGCAGTAAAAATGAGATTTTTAGTTGGATCAAGACCTCCAAGATGTGAGCAAAGGTGCAGGAATTGTGGGCATTGTGAGGCAATTCAAGTTCCAATTTCACCCACCATTAAAGTCATAATCCCAAGAATTGCATATTCAAGAGGAGATGATATCTCTAATTATAAGCCCATGTGTTGGAAGTGTAAATGTGGGGACTTCATTTTCAGCCCTTAGATTCAGAAAAGAAAATGGAGATCAGTTTTTTGTTTATTTTGAAGGGAGATTGTGTAACATTTTTGCTTCAACTGTCCATATTATTTTTTGTTTTTATTCTCAAGTGAAATCCTCTGTTTTGCTAGCTCACCTTTTGTACAGAGGTAAATCTCATGTTTTTGTGTCTATTTCATCTTAATAATAAATTTCTGCCCCAGTTATTTGAGCTTCATGTTGCTTTTCTCTATATAATTGTTACAGTATAACCTCGATAATTTAATACTCGATTAATTAATAACCTCGTTTAAATAATACTTTTGGTTGGTTTCGACATGGAGACAACAAGCAAAATTATTAATTCACTAATTTAATATCTCGCTAAATTAATAAATATTGGCAGTCCCAAAATTATTAATTTATAGAGGTTTAACTGTAACAAGATATAATTACGAAAAATACCCGAAAGACATTCCAAAATTACGAAAAAATTCTTAGGTTTGATTATGCCTAAATTTAAAGGATTAGTTTTAAAAAAATTATAAACATTAGGGAGATTTTTTAAATACTTTTGGCTTATGAAATGGAGAAATGTAAAATAATCAAATTTCAATAGGTTTTTTTGTAATTTACAAAAATATGGGTTTTTTTTATAATTAGCCAGAATCTTTCAGTTTTTTTTTTGTAATTATCATTTTTATAATTAGGTTCGTTATAGTCCATAAATACCGTTATTGTAGTATACCAGATGAAATGTGAAAAAATTGAAGGGGTCCAATTATGTCAACAGTGCATTGTGATGTGAAAAGTGTTGACAATTGTGATGTGAAATATATTGTCAACACTTTATACGTCGAAAAGTCTTATAAATTGAAATACAAATCTCAATAAAAATGGAATGACGGATATTAAAATTTTAAAATGAACACGAAAAATTTCAAAATTGTATACAAGAATACTTGTACAATATCCTTAGAATAAAAATTTATAAACGAAATACAAAATATAACAAGACTAAAAGTTACTTCCTTTATGTCTTGCATGTAAAGTAAGCAACACTTCTTGGAAAATATAATAAAAGAATCCTCCAATGCACGACATATACAATTCAATTATAACATAGACTATGGGTGTCAATTTGGGTTGGGTCCAGGTTTGGCGGCTGGGTTCGCGGGTCAGAATCAACCAATCCGGACCCGATCTATTTAATTATTCGTGTCAGAATCTTGAACCCGGACTCGACCTATTTATTTCATAGGTAACTCGGACCCAACTCGTTTAACCCATATAATAAAATTATTTTTATTTATATTTAATAGTTTGAACAAAATAAATTTAATTTTGTCAAAATTAATCACTATGACACACTATTCAATTAATAAAAAAATATGACAATTCACAACATTCAAAAAGAAATAACATAATATATTTATCATATTTTGAAAGCAATATACAAAATAACAATAACATACATAATTAAGGAAGTTTTAGAATTTAAGTTTTAAGAATATGTCTTTTTTTTGTTTTTTCTTATAATTGATTATTTTCTTAATTTTTTAAAATTCACAAACAGGTTATAGACGAGTTAAATGAGTCATGAAGGTTGACCCGAACCCGACCTGTTTAATTGGAAGGTTATCCGAGTTTGACCCGATTTTGCCCGGACCCATGAAACATGGACTCATACCCATTAATTTGTGTTAGGTTTGTATCGGATTTGCGTGTCGGGTCCAAAATTGACACCCCTAACATAGACTCTCTCAAAAAGAACAAACTAATAAATCTAAGAAAGATGATGTTTAATGGTCACAACACTCTTGGCCACACTATTTTCCTGCAAACTTCTTGTGAGTAAAAAGTGTGCCTTTGATTTCTTCAATATGATCTCACACTCTCTAAAATTTGTTTCTTGTCTGCAGGAATAATCTATATATCTATATATATATATATAATAAGAGGATATTCTCAAAATAGTAGCCATAAGTTTTCCCGCTCTTTTTTCAGTTTGTAAAAACGATTTTACTTTTTTTTTGGACTTCTCATATTTCCGTTTCGAATTTATAACCATTTATATTTTACCAAAAATAATTATTTATGCATGACAAATTATTTACGTGTATAATCAACAAGTTTTATATTTTTGGTCAGCCGATTATTAATGATTTACCTTTAATAGCTTCTGGAAATCGGTATTTGAAAGATTCCTTATTTTTAATATTCAACTTACTAAACATAAGAATATAATTAGCTATTTTATATTTAAACCAAAGTTATTTATTATATTCCTTCAATAGGTCCATATTTTTTGCTCCAAGAAATCTCAAAAATTTGGTGAGTACAATATTTCAAACGTAAGTCACAAAGGATTAATTTTTTAAATAATTATAAAGATGGAAATCTTATTACAAGTCCGTTAGATTTTCCGGAACACAATATAACGCATATAAATGAAATAAATTATATTTGAAACCTTGCTGGGCAAGGTAAAGGGGATAATATAATTGGAAAAAATTAACAATATTTACCAAAAAAAACTACAAAAAATAAAGCTGACTTAATTGTGTAAAATTGCCTACCTAAATTTAAACTTATATATTTTTCCTTTTATTAAAATTGTCCACACTATAAATACATCCACATTCATTAATTTTCACAAAAAACACATGAGGAATTGCAACTCTTTTTCGAACCCAACATCCACCATCCCTGCGTTTCAAAATTTGTTTGCCAAGATTTGGCACTGATGTTTTCTTTAATCAAAGATTTGAACAAGAGCAAAACTAGCTGGGCACTAAAATCATGTCTGGTTCGTATGTATGAAAAGCCTGCTTTCAATGACAACACCCAAATACAGAGTTTGGAATGTATATTTCACGATTCCGAGGTATGAAAATACTTATGCTTTGTTATGTAAACATATTTTATTCAAATTGTTTTAATATGTTGTAATATTCAAAAGTCTGAAAATATATTGCAGGGAGATCGTATAAATGGTACAATTAGAAAGATGCATATGGACCAACATAAGAAGTTGCTAAACGAAGGACGCATATATGCTATTCGAGATTTCTTAGTCACTAACCAAACGGATAAATATAAATCTTGTGAGACAAATATAAGATAATATTTCATGGTAAAACACACATGTTTGAAATGTTTGACAAAATGTTTCCAAGGTATATGTATGTTTTCAAAGATTTTAAAGATTTGTATGACATCGAGAAAGTTGACGATACAATGCTTTTCGGTAAGTTATGAATCATTCAGTTTTTTTGTATCGTGTGTTAATATAAAATAGTTTTATATCTAAACATATTTTGGTTATTAACAGACATCAAGAGTTGTGTCGATGCAATCGGCACAAACAAAACAGTTTGCTAGAAAAACAACACGTTTAATAGATATCATCTTGGAGGACTTAGAATACAATAAATTTATGATATATTATATTTTATTTTGCTGGACTTTTTTCGATTTTAAACAATACTTAGTAAATGCCTTTCTATATTGCAGCAATAATCGAATGACATATACTCTTTGGGAAGATTATGTTGACACTATATTGCCTTATCTCGAAGAGCATAGTCTCGAACCTCTTGTGATTATTATCCAACTGTGTAGAGCTAAGGTCTTCAAAAGTAAATTCAAATATATTAAAAAAAACTCTGTATGTTTTTGTTGAATTTTATTTCAATTAATTTTTTTTTTGCTTCTTTAACTTTTACAAAATGTAGATGATGTTAAGATATCAAATTCTTGGTTTGTCACAAAACTGATTGTCAATAGAGAGGAAGATGAGATTAGGGAATTCAAGACAAGGTACAACATTATAGTATTATTTATTTTTTATGTATTTTAAATATTTTCTATATATTTACTTTATGTAAATTTAAATTTAATTTTAATCAGCATTGTGAATAGTAGCCGCCCAACGTGTTCGATCAGTCATGTTACCGTGCCATTGAATGTGACTATTTCAGAGGATTTAGCCTCTGGTGAATCTTCTGTGTGTACAATTGAACAGTTGTATTCAAATAGACATGTAATAATTTTATGCAATCTGTTCTTATTTTTATTTATAAAACAAAATTAATTACTTTGTCTAATACTTAATTCTGCAGATTGGTAGATTTTGGGTGTGTGCTACAATCATCTCATTCATTGGGGATTGGTGGTATCTATCTTGCCCATTGTGTCCTAAGAAATTGTCTGAGGCAGACGATAAGTTATATTGCTTTGGTTGTGACAAATTCTCGAAAACATGAAATTTAAGGTATTTACTGCTTATATATTTCACTCTCTCTTTTCATCATATATTTTAATAAAATATTTTATTTTTTTCTTATCATGAATTTTTAGGTACAAGCTGGAGATTCAAGCTACAGATGAAACGGGAAATGTACCACTTCACATTGTGGGGACGGAGATTGTGAAAAGTTTATTGGAAAACCTTGTGCGATTCTGGAGAGAATATCTTGATGTATGTTTATCGTTAACATGTTTAAAAATATAGTTTTTTGATGCAGACATGTAATTTTATTAATATATTGATAGATGGGAGACGGACAAGACACCGGACGAGGTTGCGAGTTTGATAGAAAAACAAGTATTTTTTAAGATGCAAGTGAAAGGAGATCAACTCAAGCATTTTGACGGACCACTTAACTTGATTTTAAAATTGACGAGCAATCCACATATGATTCAAACTTTTTCTAGGGTTGCAATTGAAAGTCGGTATTTAACTAAAATATTGTTTTGAACATATTTAATTATTTCTTGTATAATGTTTTATGATTCATAATAATATATGCAATTTTTGTTCAAATCTAGGAATCGACTACTTGTCCAAGCTACACAATGATGGAGATTACAAAAAGGTTCGATCTTTCTATATTTTGTTATCACGTTTAACATTATATTTACAAAAGATAGATATTAAACAATTTTTGGTCACAGGAAGATTCTTCTCAAGATGAAGTTAACACTCCAAGTAAGGTGGCTAAATAAAAGATGTTGTGAAAGCTAGCCCATCATTTAAAAGGGCTCTTTTTGAAGATTTTGCGCCTTGACGACGTGTGCAAACAATTGAAGGAATTTGTTAAGGAGAGGATGATGATTCAAGAAATAGGTGTTTGGTTAGTTTGGTATATTTTGGATGATTTACAAGCTTTTTTAGAATATTATTATCTTTTGTTTCACGGGCCTTGGTTATTTATTGCCCTTTTTTAATTCAAGTTGAAGTTATATTCTTGGTTTTGTTATTTAACTTTTGTTAATTCAATTGTCTTGGTACCATAGATTTTTTTTATGCTGTTAAGAAATATTTTTTCCATTTTTTGTTTTCATGGTGTCAATTAAATAAATTTTTAACATATAGATTTAATTATCTTAGAAAAACTAAAACATAAAGCAATCCCAATACAAAAAAAAAATTACAATATAAGCGAGAATGTAAATAACAAAAATTAAACAGGATAATAAAAAAAAAAGACAATAACACCCCCAAGCACCTATAGGATTTCACTATACTCAAGGTATAGGGTCAAGCATGTATTTTGCTTAGGGAGTGGTTTTTATTACACTATAACTCAAAAAAAAAAAAAAAAAAATTCATGCAAACTGGTATCATTTAAATGATGCATAGTATGAAAATTAATACAAATCCCTGCCCTATATTACAAATAGCAATGATGTGATATTCTGACAATTATCACTAATAATCTGACTATTTTTTTATTAATACGTCTAAACAAGTAATCATATATCATAAATTTGGCATGATCCACATATTAAGTAATGTGGAAATTAATTATTAATTTTGATTCTTAACAATTTATATACGTCAATTGTATAACTTACCATAAAACATAGTCTAACTTTCTTTTATAATATAGTGAAAGATCAAAATGTATTTATTTGATAGTCAATTAATAGAGATCATAATATTTCTCGAATATTTATATATAGATAGAATATTTATCTTTAATATAGTCATTAATTCTTATTCTTGATTATCAAGACTTACCATGAAAATATTTAATATCCAATATAAATATTGAAACTTATTTCATTTTGCATTCATCATACTATTCAACTCATGAAAACCCAGGCATAAATCTATTTACTGTGATATTAAAAAACAAAAGGCATCAATTCAAAAAAAAAAACGATAAAGAACCAAAGCAGATAATAATGCGTCAATTGACAAGAAGTGCTGTACTGGGCACCAAACGAACAAGAGACGCCATTTTTGTAGATGGTATATTTTAGTATTTTTATTTATTATTGCACATGTTCAATAAGTATTCTTACTTTATGCATTTATGTCCAGGCCTTCTAAGTAGAAACAACATATATATAAAATACTACAGTTATCAGAATACTTATCTGTAATTTTTTTTGTACATCTTCAAACACTTACACAGAACATATTAGGTTAAACAAATTTTTAACCTTTTTAATACATTTCTTGAAACAGAATTAAGTTTCTGTAAATATTAATTTTTTGTGCATAACACAAATAGATTTAAGATGAAAACATATCAAAATCACTCATATTTAATTGATGAACTTAATTGATATATAGAATTTTTATTTGTAAAAATAAAATCAGAAAATAGAACTGCATTATTTTACATATAACATACATCTTCTGAGGAATTATTATAATAAATTACTATTTATTTTAAAAAATCCTAATTATCAAAATATATCTAAATATAATGTAAAATAAGAGATAAATATATTTTATCGATTAAAGATTTATTATTTAGGGAAATTTTTTTCTTATATTTTATTTTATAAGTTTTCTTTTTTACTTTAAATAAACAACTTAAAAGAGGATTATATCTCCAATAATTCACATGCCTAATATAATTTTTAAGTCAAACTTTATTCTATAAATTTTTCATTATACAGATGTTATACAAATCGGTTTTAAAATAGGATTATATCTCAAATCATTCACATGCCTATTTTACGAAAACCACATATAGTTCAAATGTATAAATAGTCCTCGAACTTAGCACAACATTACATTATCATCCATCTTACAAAAAGTCGGAAAAGTTCAAGCCAATATTGATTAAGTTCGAGAGGTCGATCATCACAATGAGGAAGCTTTCGGTCACAATATAATCAAGAAAAAACGAAATATTTCTACCGTATACGACCAAGGTGATATATTTTTTATGTTTCTGAAAGTCATAAATAAATATCTTTTTTTTTGGCATATTAGTTTTCTATATATCATTTCTAACTCGTATATATATATATATATAGATAAATATGATTCATTGTTTATTTTAATTATATTATTGGATATGATAATGCAACAATAGTTAAAATAATTTTATCTTCACAATAGTTTACCAAAAAACAACACTGCATATAATTTTCTGTTCCTTTGAAAATTTTCAGAGTAATAAAGCCGAAAACAATTATGTTTTTAAATTGGTCCGGAGTGAATTTTAAGTTAATAAAAATGGCAAAGATATTTTTTAACAAGAATGGTATGGTTCAACTCAAACAAAACTGTACCAAGGTCTAAAAACTTATCTTTTATACGGAATGTTTTTAGTCTCATTGTTCAATGTCGTTCCGTTGTTGGTTATCTCCTCAGTGGAAATGATATATTTCTGAAAAACAACATAAAAATCATTTGTTAGAAAAATAATCCCCATTTTGTAATTACAAAAATTCAGAGTAATAATAAAGAAAGTATACTATTTTTATATATGTTAATACCGATATTTTTTTGAAATCGGTTAATAGCGATATTTAAGCAACTAATAACTAGCCAAATATAAGACAAAAAATCATAAAAAAGGATAATAGAAACCGGAACTTATCTTTTTCGGACATATTTGAGTCTCCCTTCATATCTTTTTTGTATGGTCTTCATAGTGGAAATTGGATTTTATAATCTGAAACCAAGAAACAATTATTTGTTAGTAAAATATAAGACAGAAAAATCACAAAATAATTTATTAAAATAAAAAAATACTTATCTGCGCTGAATTCATTTTGCCATTTCAGATATACCATTTGTCATTTAAATAGGATATTTCTTTCTTCAAAACTGTATTTAAAATAAAATTAGAAAATACAGAAAATATATTTGCGAAAAAAAAAATTTGCAGAATTTTTTTGCATGTTCTTCTATTTTTATGAAAACCCTAAATTTGATTTAAAAAAATCCAATATTTTTTACTAAAGCTTTATAGCTTTTTTTAATAGTGAAGTATTTAAAAATATAAATATATTAAAATAAAAGAAAAATAAAAGGTTATTATTTTTTATTTACGAAAATAAAAAAGGTATGTAAAATTTTCAATTTTATATTTTTAAATAAAACTTCAGATCTGATAAATTTTTCAGATCTACACAAAACATGTATTATTCCGGTAAATATTTATACAAAAATAAAAAGAAAAATTATAAAATTTTATGACGAAATATAACATACCAAAAATACCAAAAAAATAGTTAGATCTACAGTTTAATCGTATGTTTTCCGTAAATATTTATACCAAAAATACAGAAAAATTATAAAATTCACACGAAATATAACATAACAAAAATACAAAAAAACGTTTAGATCTGCAGTTTAACGAAATTATTTTTTGTAAGTATTTAAACAATAAATACAGAAAATAACTCGAAAATACAGAAAATATCGAATAATTGAAAAATACTTCGTAGTAGTATTTTCCACCGATTTTTTTGTTTGACATCCTTTACTCATTTTGAAAAAACTATTTCAAAATGATTTTAAAGGATTTCAAAAAAAAATCATGAAGACCGATATCATTGCGGGGCTATTGTAGTCAAGTTATCTCCTGCGATCAAGCGGATGAGGTGGTGGTAGTTCGGGGAGGGTACCGTTCCTGGGTACGCGTCCTCATACCTTCGGGAACACGGCGGGGTCTCCGCGTCCACGCTTCGGCCCATGTATCTCGTAGTTTAGCTACAATTGAGAAAGGAATTATTCCAATAAATATTCGCGTAAAACAAGTTATATCATAGGAAAGTAACAGGGACACAAGACATAAAATAAGTAGAAAAAGTAAAAATGTAAAATTTGAATATCCAAATGAGTTCATACAAATGACTCGAGAATCGAAGGTAAATGCTGAGTCAAGGTACAACAAAAGCAAAATACATCGGGAAGGTAATATGCGCCTATTACTATCTAACACAAAAGCTAGCTATCGGTGGTCGCCGTCATCATCGCTAGAGGCTACGTCCACAACCGAACTGATCTAGGCCGAGGTAGCGCCTCGATTAGGCCGATCGGCGAAATCTAGCCACCGCTCGATCCGGAGCATCATTGAGTGGAGCGGCTTCAAGCGCCTCGGGCTCTCTCTTCCATTGGATCCTCCTCGGGATCCTCTTCGGAGATCCTCCTCGGGTCCTCTTGAGATCCTCCTCGGGTCCTCTTCATTGTCGGCCTCGAGGTCGGGCATGGGTTCCACCTCGGGCGGTGGCAACGGTGGCGCATTAGCTGCTAAGGCAACCTCCAAAGCAGCATCTCGCTGAGTTAAGGCATGTGTGAGGTCCTCGATCACCGTCATCTGTTTGATGATGGTATCTTCGAGACGTCCGATGGTGGCCCTTGACATGTACGCGTCCATCTCCCACTTTGCGTGGCCTTCCTTAGCGCGTTCCATCTTCTTGCGAGTAATTTCTAAGTGTTCCTGGATCGACTGAATTTGACCTTCGCGAGCGCGGATGGTATCTTCGCGATCCTTAGCAAGAAAGGTAAGGTTATTCTTCTCCTCTTGGCTCTTCGTCAGGAGGTGTGTTAGTTCTTGGCTATGGCGGCGTTCCTCTGCCAATTCTGAGGTAGCCTGAAGGCATTCCTGGTGCTAGTGGTTCATGTATGCCCGGAAGTAATCACGTTCGGCGCGGGCCTCCAATAGTTCCCACCAGATAGGTGGCGTCGGCTCCATCCTGATCAAGTCAAAACGAAGAAGGATTAAACGAAGTTAAGGAAAAGATAAGGGAGAACAGGGAGAGAATGAATAAGAAAGTCAGTCAAGAGTCAACTAGGTCCAATCAAGTATGATCATGGAATCTCCAAGTATAAATTCTAACTTATCATAAACATCAATAATACGGTTCTATGCCATTTTTGAAATCGATTTCACACTTAATTAGTCAAGTCGCGGTTCTACTCAACACAATCCGAGGGTCCTATCCTGGGTCAGCTCGGTGTAAGTTTCCATCTTACTAGCCGAGCTCTGATACCATAATCACACTCCCCAAACGCGACGCGACGATCAATCACTTAAACAAATAATCCAACAAATCTAAACCAATGATACAAAACTCCAAGTGAAATAGAGTCTAATGCAGCAGAACAAAATACACACAAGTACAAATTACATCTCAAGGTCCGACAATATCCGAATACAATCCATCAAAATATCTGAATTTAAACTTACAGCCCAAACTAAAACAGAATGAAGGAGTTCAACAATAACAAAAGCAAAAGAAAGTGTCGCTCGACATCAATGATTATAGGAACTAGTACGACAGGTGGAGCACGGGATTCAGTCCGTGGTAGGTTCGACGTCTTCAACGTACTCCTCATCTAAAGGTTAGAAAACAAGATGGAGTGAGACAGAAATCTCAGTGGATGGGGTGATCGTGTTCAAGTGTGGCGATATATATAGTTAATGCGAGAAAATGGTTGTATGAAAACGCGTGAGGTATGATGCATGATTTCGCACATAGCCCACAAGCATCGTGATAAATATATATTAAATAATATATTTATACAGTTCAAGAAATAGTTTGTGGTCACACATGCACGATGATTCAAGCAAGACATGAGGATTGTGTACTGATGTGTAGCGCCAATCCTGTGCAAGACAATTAGTGGTTGCGTACTGATATGTAGCGCCAACCCGTTCATTACAAATAGTGGTTGCGTACTGATATGTAGCGCCAACCAAACGTTCCATTCAACTCCAGAATCGTGTGGATCAGACAGCGATTCCTTCATTCTTCCTTGTAACTCTCCGTTCATGATGGTCCAAGACCTGACACCTTATCGCTCCATAGGCAAAGACAAAATCCACGTTGGAGCTAGCAAGGCTCGGATTTGTCATAATCTTGATTATACCTCAAGTACTACGACCCGCTTTCCTTGGACAAACTCCGTCTCTCAGTTGCGGGAATAGGACGATAGGGCAAGAGAGTGGAATAGCAGCCGAGCTGCCCGGTTCCATCCCCGACGTATCCATTCCGACTGTGAGCTCGACACACCAAGTTGACTCAGACAGGAAAGTACACGTTCAGGTAGTCAACCAGGCAGTCGAGTATTATTGATTCAGGGAAGCATTTTAGGAAAGTTTTCGAAACTTTGCGCAAGGCAATTATGGCGATGGTGGAGTTATTTGGATGAAGATAATTATCGGGAGGATAAGAAATCTTTGATATCTTGAAAGATTAGGTGGGACATAAGTCCCGTTATAGATTCGAAATCGCAAGACGAGGAAGTCGCCCCACGATCGCGTATTTATCGGTCAAGACGATCCGATAAGTCAGGGGAATTTGAGAAAATAAAATATTTTAATCAATAATTAAAGTCAGAGGGTCCAGGGATATTTCTTTAAAATAAAAATAATTCGAGTTAGGTCCTTATAAAAAAAGAAAATTTACAATTAGCCCCGTTTTGTAAAAATCAATTCTTTTGGGGTTAAAAATTGAATAAATAAATGTCCCGACCTTGAAAAATTATGAGGTCAGTTCCTAAATTCTCTAAATTGTTCAGAGATCCAGGTTTTTAAAGTTTTGAGGTCGAGTTTTTATAAAATTTTCACATTAGCCCCAAATTTGTTAAAAATTGTCATTTCGGTCCCTAAGTTTAAAATAATTGGAACTCACAAACCGGAAGGGCTTTTAATGTGATTCCAGTTGAAAAATGTCACTAAGGTCAGTGGAATATTAGGACAAAAGCAGTTTTTAAAAGAAGCAAGTATAGGTCCCTTAACTTTTGAAAATCTCATTTTTGTCCCATTTTGAAATAATTGCCTTTAAGGCTTTTAGGGGTCCAATTGTTATGAAATTTGAACCTTGGGTCCAAGATATAATTATGTTATAGTTAAATTAGTATTTCCAGATGCATGGACTGCATAAGTCCTGGAAATTGTATTTTGGTCCTCAAGTTTAATCTTTTACAATTTGGTCCCTCAATTTTTATAAAATTACTTTCCAAGCTATAAACACTTAGATTTTTGGAATACACTTAAAATATGTTATTTCCAGTCCCTTAAGAGTTAAAATTTCAAATTTTAAAATTAGGGTCTGGTACAGTTTCGAAATTTGCAAAATAGCCCATAAACTTCTAAAATTTTACAATCTAGTCTTTGGGCTTTTTAAGGGTTGATTTTATTTATCTAAAAAATCTTAAAACTTTATTAAAATGTCCAAACATAATTTTTGAACCTGATTTCAGTCCCAAAAATTAAAAATTACAGAGGGATCCCTTAAGTTTTATTTTCTTGCAATTAGGTCACCAACTTTCTATTTTTGCATTTTAAGTCCAAAAGTTGAAATTTAATCAATTATGCTCGACTTTTCCAGGTTATAAATCATTCAAAACATAGATTTCAAGAGTCATACACATACATATCCTTCTCATACAAAATTTCATCAAGTATAACAATAAAGTGTGCATGTATGCCCTATTTTTCGATAAATCGCATTTTTGAGCAACACTTGAGAATTTTTCCAAATTGATACAAGAAAATAACATGCAATACATAATATATATCTCAAGTGCTCAAAATCAAAATACTACATGCATTTTTAAATAAAACACCTAGAAGTTGAAAGGATTTTTCCACCCACCTTGTTTGTTTGGTTGATTGGTGTAAAGTGATATGTCACTAGACCTTGAGGATTTTTAATCTTCACTTAAGGCAGCTCCTAAGTCAAATAATACAAGGATTTTTGAGTTAGAAAATGAAGAATTGAACTAAGGAGGGAAATAGAGGAGGAATAGGCCAAAGGTACCACACTTAAGGCAGCTCCTAAGTCAAAAATTGATAGTCTCTTAAGAACTTGATCACCTCTTAATCAAAGTTCCAAGGTCAGCCCCTAATCACCTCAAAATTATAATTTTGGTGTTAAATTCGAAATTAATAGGGAAGAAGAAGAAGGTACTAAAAAATTCCATTTCTTACCTTATATTCCAACTTCTTCACAATTTTTCTTCAAGATGACAAGTCTCTTAATATCTTCAAAGGTCTTCTAGGTATACCTCAAAATCAAAAATCAAACTTAAATTAGAAGGTGAAAGAGTTGAGTTAGTTGATATCCAAAATGGATTGAAAAAGAAATTTTCCTTACCTTGGTATGGTGATGGTTCGAATTTGTTGAAGGAGTAGGGAGATGAATTCTTGAAGTTTTGGTTAAGTGTTTGTGAAGAAGAAGAAGAAATGTGTAGAGAGATGTAGGAGGATTTTTAGAGAGAGAGAAGAGGAAATACAAGACTTAGAAAAATTTTGTGTTGGTGAATGAAGTGATGAATGAACTTGAACAATTTCTTGCCCAATTAGGCCTCTTGGCCGTCTAGTTTGAGGAAAGAGGGGACAAAATTTTTGTTTTGTTTTGATTAAATGATTTGTGAGGTTAATAATTGGGGAATTAAGACATAAAATAGTAATAGGCAACTTTACTAGGGACAAGTAGCCAAAATGCTAAGTTTAGGGGGAATTACTTTTGTTATTTTTTTGTTTGGTAATTATTGGTGTGGGAAATTGGTAGATTAATTTAAGATGTAGGTTTGAATTAATTGGTGTAGTAATACACAAGATGAATACATAAGGTGTATGTGTACAAGAGTTGGGAGATATTCTACACCAAAATATATATCATGGCCGTCCAACATGAGGGTAATTGTGGTATTTCCATATTTTGTTTGTCCCAAAATTGATGATAATAGATGAATAATATCAATCTCCAAAATAATTAGTGATTTCCTTGATCACTTATAAGTCTCATGATCACTTATTCTAAATCGAATTCTTAATTCTATAAGGTATAAATCTCTAAAATAAATAGTCTCTTAAAATTCTAAGGTGACTAATAGATACACAAATAATAATAATGATGATCGATCAAGTGATCATTAATGCGAAATAGAATTAATAAATAATTATGATTACAAGTAATAAATAAAATAATTTAAATGCAAAATATATTTATCATTAATATTTACCCGTCAAAGCGACACAGCAAAATAGTCAAATTAATACAAGGACGATACGTGAAACAAGTACATGTTCAAATAAAAATCAAGGGCTTCACACAGGATAAGCTTAGAACATTCCAGAAATAAAATCAATGGTTAGATTTTGGACACGTGTCGTATTCTCGACCGTTGGATTGAAATGTAGTACAAAAAGTGTACAAATCTGATTTTATCTCTTATTGGGCTCGAATTATGTGTGGGCTTTTTTGTTAAATTGGATTGAATTTTGAATGGGTTTTTTTGGTTAATTAGATTAATGTGTAATTTGAATTGGGCCCAAATATAAATATTGATATTATTAATATTATTATTATTTATATTATTATAATTATTAAAATTATTATTATTATTATTATTATTTTATCTAATACAAAAAATCAAATAATAAAATTCGAATATATATACGTATTATATAGATTATTATTATTATTATTATTTAATAATTATTAAGTTTTCATATTAAATAACTTTACTTATTATAATTATTATTATTTATTATTTGATTTTGTTTAAACTAAACGATTTTATAATTATTATTATTATTATAAATATTATTATCATTATTGAACTCATTATTGTGAAATATTATTACTACAATTATTATTATTATTATATTTATTATTAGAATAATCAATTCAAATTTTATTATTTAATATTTATGTATATAGGTTTTATTATTGTTTAATTTGATATATAATCATTTTATTACATTTTAATTTTATATTTATTTTTCAGTAAATATAACAATATCTAAAAGGACGTCTTTTGAAAAGGGCTCATCAAGTACAATGGTTTATCCATTATCCAACAGTCCACTAAGTGATATCACAAACGGTATGTTCAAAATATTTTTAATTTTGTTTTTTTATAAAAAATTAAGAAATATACTCTTATATTTCATTATAAAATTTATTAATTTTTGAAAATGATAATAGTTTCGGGCACAAGATTTTCTCGCGAAATATTATTAATCGTGACGTATCCAATTATGGTACTTCCGAGACGCCCTCTTTGATGAGTTCGAAAGAAGCTGTAATAATTGATCTTACTGAAGATGAACCAAATGAAGCCCATGTGACTTCTAATGAGCCGACAACCAATGAAAATTCTGGTTTTGACATAACGGAGATTGATCTCAGTGAAGTATTAAATCCTTCAAATACCGGTTACTGAATTTTTTTATATATGTTCATTTCATATATGCGTATATTAATATTATTTTATATAGTTCTATTAATTGAAGCAATTTTTAATTTTTCAGAGTATTGGGATATAGGAGATGCGAGTTATAAATGCGAATTTTGTGGAGCATTATTTTGGTTAGAAGAAAGACTATCCTCCTATCCAAAATCAAAGCCTCGCTACTCTTTGTGTTGTGGCCACGGAAATATTCAACTTCCGCCAGTCAAACCACCACCAAGTGTTCTTGAAGATCTATTGTTTGGAAATGGAAACAAAAGCAAACACTTTCAAGAGAATATACGATCTTATAACAATATATTTTGTTTTACATCTATGGGAGGAAAGATTGACACAGATGTAAATAAAGGTCGAGGTCCTCCGGTTTTTCAAATGTATGGTCAAAATTACCACCTGATTAGAAGTTTGTTGCCTCCGGATGGATCGACCCCCAAATTCGCTCAACTATACATATACGATACGGAGAATGAAATAAGTCATAGGTTGAATTCCGTCAGGTTTGTATTTTTTTTTATTATTTTGTGTCTCTTTATTATTATATTGTTCAAATTGTTAAACGCAATTTTGTTTAATTTTTATAAAAAAATGTTTAATTTTGTAGGCAAGGGAGTGATACCAATAATTTGCACGAAGTTATCGTGTCTGAATTGAAGAGAATGTTGGATGAGAACAATATGTTGGTAAAATCTTTTCGAATGGCAAAAAAAAAGATTCGAGAACATGGATATTCGGATGTAAAATTACGTTTAATTGGTAGAAGGAGTACGGATGCTAGGATATATAATATGCCAACGACCAGTGAAGTCGCCACTTTGATTGTTGGTGATTTTGATCGTGCTTTAGGCGATTGGGATATTGTCGTTGAAACAAGATCTGGACTTTTGCAGCGGATAAATGAATTGAATGCCTCTTATTTGGTCTTACAGTATCCATTATTATTACCGTATGGTGAGGATGGTTTTAGAGAAGATATACCATTTTCAATAAATAAGACTAATAGTACCGGTGCTAGAAGAACAATTAGTGTGCGTGAATACTTTGCGTACAAATTACACGACAGAGAGCATGAATCGGCTACTATTTTGTCTTCTCGGAGATTGTTTCAACAGTTTGTTGTCGATGCATACACAATGGTCGAGTCCGCTCGATTGAAATATATCCGTTTGAATAAAAAAAAGCTGCGTTGTGATATATATATAAAGGATTGACTGATGCTGTTTGCGTGGTGACATTGATCCGAGTACTCAGGGTAAATGCATCATATTACCTTCAAGTTTCACCGGAGGTGCTCGATATATGATACAGAATTATCAAGATGCAATGGCTATATGTCGTTGGGCGGGTTACCCGGATTTGTTTATAACATTTACTTGCAATCCCAAATGGCCAGAGATCATTCGTTTTCTCTAGAAAAAGAATCTAAATCCTAAAGATCGTCCGGATATTGTCTGCAGAGTCTTTAAAATGAAGTTAGATTCTTTGATTAAAGACCTTCGGCAAAATAAATTATTTGGGAAAGTAAATGCAGGTTAGCATTTGTTTTTTTAAATATTTTTAATATATTTTGTATAATATAGTTAATATCCATTTACTTAGTTTATTGTCTCAAATTCTTATTATTATTTTTTATTATTATATTGCAATTATCTATACGATAGAATTTCAAAAGCGTGGCTTGCCTCATGCACATATATTGTTGTTTCTGGAGAAGGAAAACATATATCCAACTGCAGATGACATCGATCGAATCATATCAGCCGAATTACCTGACGAGATAACTGATCCATGCTATTATGCTGTAGTAAAGGATCATATGATTCATGGTCCGTGTGGTGATGTAAGGAGCTGATGGTCGTTGCACTAAACATTTTCCCAAAAAAATTGTGGATGCGACTACTATTGATGAAGAAGGTTATCCGCGTTATTGCTCGCCTATTTTTATAGCTTCACCGCAAAGTGTACGGATCGATTTATAGAATAGGGTTTGCAAGGTCGAATCCACAGGATTAATAAATTAATGTACTAAGTATTGGATTATAATAGTCCTATTTTTATCTAAACTATCGAAATTTGAAGGTTTGGTTTTATTACTACTAAAGCAGAAATTAATCCTAAAATAACAAAGCAAAGAGCGATTGAAAGATCAAGTATGAATGGATGGATTCCTGGGTTATGGTTTCAATTAATATCCCACTTTTATGCTCAGGTTAAGCAAACCAAGGTTAAACATATTCTTCTCTATAAACCAATCACCAAAGTAATTTACCCCCTCTCTCGAGATGTATGTAAAAGCGTTGATTGGAATATCTATGTTAGCATCTCTACTCAACATGAGATATCCAACTCCCAAAAGTTCAAAAGATTAAAAGATCTCACAAATATTCACAGACTTCTCAATCATGCAATCTATTTGTGTCAAGTGCTCAAGATCTAGTATTGAAACTCATCGGTTAGAATTATGAATCAATACATCAAACAAGTTTAGATCAAAGGCCTTTTTGATAAAACAAGAATTAAAGCAAAGTACTTGAATAGAGAAAGAAGACATTAACTTCAATTATCCTTAATCATCAAATAAAAGTGTTTTAGCCAGGACATTGAAAATAAACAATTCATAGACAAATTATCCATAATCAAAATCTAACTAATTGAAATACGATACGATGGAATGAGTGACTCGGGGATGATGACGATCTCTCGATCTATCTTCAATCCTCGAAGATGTGGTTGTGGTCTTGATCGATCTCTCCAAGTTTCCCGTGGAAAATGCTCTTTTCTCTGGTTTCTAGGGTAAAAATCAGCGCGTCTCCGTTCGTGGGCCGCCCGGTCTATTTGTACCTCGTTCGGGTCGAAACCTAGTTGAAATTTGACAAACTCTGTTTTTTCCGCAAAGACGGCACGGCCGTGTTCCCTTTGGCACGCCCACCCGTCTTTGGGTGTCGAACCATTTGTAAACTTTATTCGAGGGCACGGGCGTGCCAATATGGCACGGGCTGTCCATGCCCTAGGCCGCACCTGAGTCCTTTTGTTTGGGTTGAGCACGGGCTGTGCTATGCCCGCCCGTGCTCACCTGGAACAATATGCCCATAGGCTATTTTTTCGTTTCTCGCCCGGTTCGTCTAACTTCTTCTCGACTGACTCCAAACTTCGTCACTGAGTCAATTATTGGCGGTTGCAATGCTCGAATTGTTGCCACTATGCCACAAATATAGATAAATTCCTACAAAACGAGCAAAGCGTAATCCATTCCACAAAACAAGAATACAACCCAATTTACTTGTATAACGCATGCATATTCCTCATTCTAGCCAATATTAAGCCCAAAATACATGCAAAATACCACAATCGATTATAGACGTAGGAATGATGGAAGAGTAGTTGAAAAAAATGGTGTCCCGCTGACAACGATATGTGGTGCCTCATAATCGCGTCGGTTGTTACTCAAATATGGAGCTCACATAAATGTGGAATGGTATAACCATGCAAGATCTATTAAGTACCTATTCAAGTATGTCAACAAAGGAAATGATCGCGTGACATCGTGTTTTATACAAGTACCAATGATGAGGACTCGGGAAAATCGTTGATGAAGTCAACATGTTTTATGATTGTAGATATATATCGTCATGTGAAGTCACGTGGAGGTTATTGGGGTTTGAGATTCAATACAAATATCCTTGATGAACGACTGGCTTCCATCTTCTGAATGAGCAGAGTGTTATTTTCGATGATAACGAATGAATAGACGATGTGCTTAGTAAAGATTCAGTTAAGGAGAGCATGTCTTTAGCATGGATGGAAACAAATAAAATATATCCCGAAACCCGTGAGCTAACCTATCTTTCAAGCCCCAACCAAATTCACATGGAAGAAAGAACTCGGGGCGTGGATGCCAAGAAAAATGGGTAAATCAATAGGTCAAGTGTTTTTCGTCCCTCCTAGTGCTGGTGGTATGTACTATTTACGGTGTCTTCTCAATATTGTCCATGGGGCTACGTGTCATGATGACTACAAGAAGGTCAATGGTACTCAACATGCTTCGCATCGCGTGACGCTTGCTATGCTCTTGTCCGTTAGAAGATGATAGAGAATATGTTGATGCAATCACCGGCGAGCCATTGGGCCTCTGCGCAGAGTCTCGAGAAGTCTTTTTGCGTCGTTGCTATCATCGAAATCTTTGAGCGGACTGTATAGTATGGGACAAGTGTTGGCAATATCTTTCGGATGATATTTTACATAGACGGCGACGTCTTCTCCAACATCAAGGTATTATTATTATATGTTAAATATCATATTTTTTTTCTAATAATATTATTTTACATATCTTATTATTTATTGAATGCCATATTATTTCTTTTGCAGAATTGGTATTGAGTGAGAACGAGATAAAAAATCTTGCTTTGTTGGAGATTGAAAGAATTTTGAGAAGTTGTGGCACGAGTCTACGTGATTTTGATACGATGCCATTTCCTAATGCTGACAATACTGGGAATAGCCGAAACAGATTGATATATGATGAGCTGCGTTATGATCGTAAGGCTCTTTTGGTAGAGCACAAGAACCTCATTTCTAGACTCAATGAGGAACAAAAAATGGTTTACTCTAAAATAATAACAACGGTTGAATCAAATAAATGTGGTATGTTTTTTGTATACGGATATGGGGGAACATGCAAAACATTCTTGTGGAGAGTTTTATCTGTAGCTTTGAGATCGAAAGGAGAAATTGTGTTGAATGTGGCGTCGAGTGGAATAGCGTCCCTATTGTTGCCTGGTGGAAGGACTGCCCATTCCCTTTTTGTTATTCCTTTAAACCCAAATCAAGAGTCAACTTGCAATATCAAACAGGGGACTCCACTTGCTGAGCTGATTATTCGTTCTAAACTTATAATTTGGGATGAAGCCCCATTGATGCACAAGCATTGCTTTGAAGCCGTGGATGAAACTTTGAAAGCTCTTTTAAAATTAATCAACCCACTGAATGAATCAAAACCTTTTGGAGGGAAAACTGTTGTCTTCGGGGGTGACTTCAGACAGATATTGCCTGTTATACCGAAGGGAAGTCGACAAGATGTAGTCAATGCCACGATAAATTCATCGTACTTGTGGAAAGATTGTACAGTACTGAGATTGACTAAAAATATGCGTCTTCAAAGCCTCGATCAGACAGATGATTATGCAGATTTGGTCCAATTCTCAGAGTGGATAGCAAGCATCGGAGATGGAACAATCGGAGGATCTAATGATGGTTGTGCCACTATTGATATACCTGAAGATATTCTTTTGGAATCATCTGGTGATCCGATTGCAACAATTATAGAGAATACGTATCCAATGTTTAAAGACGCTATTGATGATCCTACTTATTTGAAAGATAGGGCGATACTCGCACCGATTCTTGATGTTGTTGAGTCGATCAATCAATATATGACGTCTTTAAATTCATCGGAGGGGCATACTTATTTGAGCTCAGAAAACACGAGTAAATCTGACGCTAATGTTGATTTCTTGCATGATCTGCATACGCCAGAATTTTTGAATGGCATAAAATGTTCTGGTGTTCCCAATCATGAGCTGTATTTGAAGGTTGGGACTCCAGTTATGCTCCTGAGGAACATGGGCCACTCGACTAGATTGTGTAACGGGACTAGATTGGTGATTACGAGGCTATCTAGACACGTACTTGAAGCTAAAATTCTCACTGGAACACATGAAGGTGATAAGGTGTTGATACCGCGAATGACACTAACACCGTCGGACCTCAGAATTCCATTCAAGTTTCAACGTAGATAGTTTCCTCTGATCGTGTCTTATGCAATGACCATAAACAAGAGCCAAGGCCAATCTCTCTCAAATGTTGGTATGTACTCAAGAATCCAAGATTCGATCACGATCAATTATATGTTGCTTTTTCCCGAGTCACCAATCGGAAGGGACTCAAAATATTAGTCTGTGGCGAAGATGAATCAAAAAATAAACAGACGCAAAATGTGGTGTACAAAGAAGTTTTCCAAAATTTGTAGTCATTAATTTTTGTTCGAGTCGATGTTTGTACATTTCTATTTTTTTATTAATGTGTAATAAATTTTATAGACATCCAATCTATACGGTCGAACCCAACAAACCTAATATCGTAAAACACAATAAACTTCATATTGTCCAATATTACACTCGCCGCGCATCGCACGGGTAAAACACTAGTTGAAGCATAAAAACAGTACTACTGACGCAATAACTATTCCAAAAAAGCAAAACAAATACTATGTATCATGAAAGCAAAAAAATGTACTATAAAAGCATAAATTTATTAACAAGGAAGCAATCACAACTTCATATACTATTAAGGGCCAATATTTGTATACAATAAAAAAAAACTTCCCCCCTCCCAACATCAATGTGATACCCCCTCGTATTCCTCACTACTCGATACAACATTCCTTTTTCGGCTACCTTTCTCCATTCCAATTAACACTTTTAAAAACACCTGAAAAACCAGAAAAAAAAGTTAAAATATGCACAACATCAAAATATACTATGAAAGCAAAAATCATATACTATCAGAGCATAAATCCAATTGCTAAGAATGCAATCCAAACATCATATAAGCAACTTCATATAAAATTGAGAAAACTCAACATCAAATAATACACAATAAAAGCGATAAACATGTAATATCGAATCATACAAAAATACTAAGAAAGCAAACCATTTTTATACATAGCAGACATCCAGATCATGCACAATTTTTCCATTATGATAGAATCCAAAATCTACTTTCAAATTTTTACAATGTGATAAATCCAAAACCATTATCAAAACATGATCAATTATGGAACCATTAAAAGCACGAAACATGAACAATTAAAAATAACTTTTATGTACAACAAGCAACAAAGATGAACTATGGAAGCAAAAAACAGTACTACTGAAGCAATAACTATTCCAAAAATTATTAAAACAAGTTATACACCAAAACACCAAAACAACACTAAACATTGTTTGTTGTGGTTTTAATATTCTGGATTTTCAGTTTTGCAATAGAAAATAATCACCAATTATTGAATTAGAAAGAAAATACTCACAATTTCGAAAATTAAATCAAAAATCCAGAAACTAGGTTAAAAATGCAAAATCGATGCAAAACCTACGTGTTCGAAAACCAACCAAAAACTAGGTTAAAAATCGAAACAAATTAAAGCATAATACATCATATATCTTTGAAAAATAGGGTTAAAAATAAAGTTAAAAATCGAAAAAAATTGAAGAAGCGAGATAACATATACCTATCCAAGTGAAATATGTCGGTTCCAATAGCCGGAAAGAAGAGTCTCAGACTTCGGTTGGGATAGAAATGGGTGCGAAAAACCTCTGAAAAACGGGGGAGAACGGGCGCAAAAACCTCTAAAAATGGGAAAGAAACGGTGTCGAGATATCAGTTGGGAGAGAAAATCTCTTAGTCACGTTTAGGAGAGATGGGAGAAACTTCAATTTGGGGAGATAAAATCCTTCACGATTAGGGGGAAACGGGAGAAGAAAAACCTCTGAAAACCCTCTGACAAATGAAAGAAATAAATAAAGTGAAAATTGAAAAGTAGTGGACGAAAAATCTGGGTAAACCAATTGGAAGCCAAAAAAATTAGGGGTGGCAATTCGAGTCGTGTTCGGGTTCGCGGGTCGTGTTGAGACATGATAATTACACAAATTTGCCCAACCCGAACATGACCCGTTTAATTATTCGGGTCAGATGGATCAACCCGAACACGACCTGTTTATTACACGGGTAACCCGAACACGACCCGAAATGACCTGTATATTTTTTAACCTTGAATAAATCTTTTATTTATATTGATAAAATGAGAATTTTGGGTTATTTATATATAGAATATTTAAAAATATTAAAAATAATACTAAATTTTCTTAGTTAAATGGGTTAAACGGGTTTAGTAGGTCATTTTAGGTCAACCCGAAACTGACCCATTTATTATTTGGGTTAAATGGGTCTGACACGATTATGACCCGAATAATAAATGGGTCAACCCTAACCCGCTTATATCGTGTTAGGTTCAGGTCGTGTTTTCGTGTCGTGTCAGAGATTGCCACCCCTAAAAAAAAATAGGGATTGCCATTAACGTGGGTTATTAAATTACCAAATCAAACCTTTGACTTATCTAACTAATTATGATTTTACTTAATTACCCTTTAAACTAACAATTAAAACACCTAAAAATAAAAAAACAACAGAATAAATCTTAACCACTCAAACAATAGATCAACAGTCCAAATATGTCCCTACGTTCTTACCTGGAGACCTTGGACTCATTTGATCCAATTCCTATATATATATATAACCTGTTTCAATATTTGTTTTCCCGCCTAAAAACTATTGCCTAAAACAAATTTCTACGACTATTTAATTAAAAAAAATAATTTCCATCAATAGCCAAATCTCTTAATTGTAATCATTTATGATTTTCCACTCTATTTTGGAATGATTTACAATCTAATTCAAGCATGCATGATTGTTGTAACCGTGTATTTTGGAATGATTTACAATCTATAATATAATATAATATTATAATTTTTATTCTTAAAAATTGAACATATTTTGCAAATTTATTAGTAATTAAAAAATACTTTAATAAAACTCTACGTATCACTAATGATGCAAAATCGTTTTATATATATCATAAGCATATATAATTTTTTGTTAAGATAGATTTTTAATATTACAAAGTTAATATTCTCCGACAATAAATTATATTTTAAAAAATTTAATAATACTTTTCTGAAAAATATATAAACTTCTATATTAAAACCTATATATGCTAGAGTGATCTCCCACCCACCATCAACATAGCTTAATGTTTTGCATATTTTTGTGTGTGATTTTTGTGCAATTTCTATTTTTTGTGTGTGTGTGATTGTACGTATTTTTGTGTCTTTTTGCCCCGTTTTATAGTGTCATATGTTACATATGATATTTTTGTTTGTTTTGTAGGTTTTCGTAAAAAGAGAACTTGAAAACGGGCAAAAATGGTAAAAAATGGGCATTATGGGTGAAAGACGGTCGGGGAAATCGACGTTGTGCACGCGCGCGCAAGGGTGCGTTGCGCGCACGTAAGACAATGAAGGAAATTAGTCGCGCGCGCAATTGCGCGCGGCGCACAACGTCAAGATTGACGTGAATGTGTGCTCCGCGCACAGGTGCGCGGACGGACAACACAAGACGCGCGCACACCCGCACGCGCAAGGCGGGCCACAAGCCACGCCAAGCATAGGTGGTGCCGCGCGGCGCAAGGTGCGCGCGCGAGGGCACTGCGATGACGTGCACGGGCCGATTTTTCTAGAATTTTATCCGATTTTCTCCTTTTTCTTTTTGGATTCTTCCACCTTGTATAAAGCTTAGGCTTATAAATGGCATTTGGGGGATCCATAATTTCGTACACTTTCATTCTTAGCACTTTTAGACTTTAGTTTTTGGTATTTTTCTCTTCCATTCAACATTGGGATTGCTTGGGTTCTTCCCCTTGAAGTTATTTTACTTCTTAATCAAAGAGTAATATTTCTTCATCTCTTTTGTCTGATTTCAATTGTTGGGTCATTATTATTGTTGCATGATAATATTTATGATTGTTTTCTTTCCTTCAATTGAGATTATGATCCCATCCTCAAGTATGAACTAATTTCCTTGTTCTTGGATTAGGATGATTTGATTCAAACAAACAAGCATGAGTATTGACTAATTGATTTGCTTTCCTGAATGAATTGCTTTATTTGATAATTGATTGTCTGATCAACTTTTGATTGTTTTGCGGGAATAATTGACATCGAGAGAATATATTATTCCTGGACTAAATTTATTCAGGGGGTTAAATATGAATCAGAGATGTATTATCTAACTCCGGGGCTTAATGAAAATAGCAAATTATGTTGGGATAGCCTTAATCTGTGAATACGTGAGTTATCAGATTTAGGCCTTATTTTTACATGATTGTTATATTTGTTAACCGCATGATCAATTAGTTGATATTCTGCTTGCAAGTTTGATGAGATGATTCCTAAATCCTAGCTTTCATTCATATATTTTTATCAAAGTTTATCCATGTTCAGTTTGATTATTGTCTTTTTACTTGTTTTTCTTTAGTTAATTAAAAATAGCAAATCTTGTTAGAGTGTTTCGGATTTAATTTTTGTTATTTGTGAAACATAATAATTATTTGCCAGCTAAGTCTTCCTTGAGAGACGACTTGTGGTTAACTTGCTACCCTACAATTGATCCCGTTTTCTTGCAAGGATTGTTAGACTTTTATAGGTGTTTAGCGGTCGAACACTTAATATATCTATTGTTTATTTTATATACGTACAAATATCTATATAAGAGAATGGTCTCCAATTAACCGTTAGTACATCTTAATGTGTCCAATGTTTATGTTATATTCATATATATATATAATAATATAATAATATATATATATATATATATATATATATATATATATATAAGGATTGGTGCAAATGAGACCAAACCCTTTAGGTGAGACCGTAGGGACATATCGTGGCCATTGGATCTAAACGAATAATGGTCCGAATTTTCCTTTTATTTTTAGTAGGCGCCGGATTTATTGGGAGGATTAAGGATAATTTGGTATTTTTGGAATTAATATCCTTAACAATTATTGGTAAAAAAATCTTACCATATCTCTCTCATGCGATTCAAGGTGTCAGTTATATTTTCAAAACACACGCAGATTCAGTTTTATTTCTCAATCCATTTCATCTCTCTGTTCAATTCTAAGTATACACAATTACAAAACTATAGATGCAATATTCCTATTCTAAATAAGCACACTATTAAAATTTAATATAATATACTTTGTTCATACTAAATATGCAAATTTGGAACACTATATATGCAGAACATAAATATGCAGTATGCATGGTATAAATTATAAGGACCAATGCCTGATGTATTGCAATGTTTTACTTGTTTTGTTCTAAATATACACAATAACAAACCTATATATACAATATTCCTATTCTAAATAAGCACACTATTAAGCTTTTAATGTAATACATTTTGTTCATACTAAATATTCAACTTTGGAACACTATATATGCAGAACATAAATATACATTATGCAAAGTATAAATTATGCATTATGTTGATTTTTAAGCAGTTTGATCCAATGGAAGAATTTTCAGAATCGAATGGAGCAGGATGATTTTTGATCGCGATGCAGAGTGTTGTTGTGAAGAAGAAAAGAAGAGGGTTGATCGCGTGATTGAGGGAATGTGATCAATAACAGATCACGTCCCTAATTTGTAGGAGACGGTTATTTTTGGTATTTTCCTCTTTTTCTTTTGTAAACAAACTTTTATTTAGTCGTAATTCTTATGAATTGGATTCTGTTACTTGTGTGTGTGTGATTTGTTTTTTTTTTTGTTTTTTTGAGGAAAGTGAGGCAAGGGGGTTTTTGGTAATTAAGTAGTGAGGGAAAGGGTATTAATTACCAAAATCAAAAGCCTTTGTCAGTACAGTACTGTGCATTGCAGTCCTGCTTTTCGTATTTTACAAGATTAAATCCAAAGAAAAAAACAAAAGATATTCTACTCCTCGAGTGGATAACTATATAAATAAGTTACAATAAGTTATGGATGTCCACTTTACAGCATCGGAAATTGACGTCACAATTTTTTTTGAAAAAGAAGTACATCATGAATTTTATTCTAATCTCATTTAAATAATCAACAGAAAAGATCATACGTGATAATCTGTTACTTCATTCTTAATGCAGATTTTACTGTTGTTGTGGTCTACATTGAAATTACGGTAATAGCAGTAAAATTCTCTCATAATGAATAAGAAGATAAAATTAAATTTTGATGTAACAGTATAATTACATGGCTGTTGAAAGGAGAGTCTCCTGATTTCTCTACTCTTTGAGTTGGGTTTCGTCTTCTACAAAAACAGGAAAGTTGTCTCAACAAAAATCCCTCAATATATATATATTTAAATAAAAAATTAGAGAGAATAAAGACACAAAACAAAATGTTAGTGTCAGCATTTATGGTAATTTGTTTTTCCAACGAAAGGTACTTCATATAAAACTCAGAAAAACTGTACAATCGTGACACAAATGTCAAGTGCCCTGATGACACCCGAGCCGAGCTGGCAGCAAATTAGTCCACGTGGCCATTTAGCACATGAATGTATGGGACCCACAGGCCAACGCAGACCGAGCTGATGACGTCATGAATTGGGCTCGGTTCCCCGAGCCCAATCTTGACGGGAAATTTAAAGGATAACCATCCAGTTAAAAAAGACTAAGTGCATCATTAGCATGAGTAACCTGACACTTGTCAACACGACAATCAGATGAGTCAACAAGTGGCAAACACTTGGCCTGCATGCGTGCTCAGCGAAGGACAAGTGTCCCTTTTTTATATTTAAGTGTTAAGTGTAATAGTGGTTATTAAAAGCTCACTAATGAGATGGGTATAAATAGGGCCTCATTTATGAGGAAAAGGACAAGAGAGAAATATTAGAGAAAATGCTTGTAAAACTTCATTATATGCAAAAACGACTTAAACTTCCCCGCTCGGAATTATAAATAAAAAGACAGAATTAGCCCCAAATTAAAGCTTATTTCCACTCCCACGTATTACATATTTACATATTTTTGCTTGTTGACCAAAACACACGTCAAAAAATTGGCGCTAGAAGGAGGGCCCATTTAGGTCCAGTCCGAATTCCAAGCTAAGCCACGTGAAGTCAGGTAAAACTCGTGTTTAACTCCCTCGAAGTAGGCAAAATGAGTCAGCAAACTCGAAACGTTCATGCCATCGAGGATCCACCCTTGAACAATCAAACTGGCCAAACTACCAACGGCCAGAACGTGCCCCCGACCGAAGCAGGGAACACAACTTTATTTCCTTTTGCCCAGCTTATACCTAACCCCACTTTTGTCCAACAAATGAATCAATTAATCTCTCAAACGCTTGCTACTACTAATTCACAAGTACATCCTCCACCACCAGTAAATACTCACCATATTAATCCCCCTGTAAATATTAATGTTAATCCTCATATCCCTGCGCCTCCCCGTGACGAAGGCCAGGAAGCCAGTTCAGGCAATGAACAGCGCGGCCGCCGTGGTAGAAGGCGACCGCGCGAAGATAATGAAGAACAGAGCCGTGTGGAGGAGTCGCAACCGGAGCCCACACGTCATCGTCGTACCCGCTCTGTGTTTGCGGGACGGCTGGGGCTTGATCCCCTTTGCCCCACCCGATCGATAAGCTCCAGGCTCCGTTTTCCAGATGAAAGAGAACCGGCAAGGGCCAATCAAACCCAGGGGCCTACCGCACTGGAGGAAAGAGAGGCGGAAATTTTGCTTGTGTCAAAGGCCAATCAAACCCAGGGGCCAATCAAATCCTTCGCCGCCGATTGAACGAGTTGGAGGATGGTCCGGAAGAAGCCCAGCATCAAAGGCCGTATCAGGTAACAAGCCGGCCTTCCATTGTGTCACCTTTTGCTTCAAGCATTTTGTCAACTCCGCTGCCACCGAAGCTCAAAATCCTACAGGTCGGCCTATACAACGGCGAGACCGACCATACAACGCACATCCACAAATACTTGGCGTGGATGGAGCTTTACAGCCCTAGCGATGCCATTCTCTGTAGTGCGTTCCAATTGACGTTGGGCGACCGAGCCCATCGTTGGTTCAGGACCCTGCCGCAAGGGTCCATTCGATCCTGGGGCGACCTGGCCCCCGCGTTTACGGCGCACTTTCTCACTTCCAAAGTCTGAGATGCACCAAAGGATTCCCTTGTAAATATCAAGTAGAGAAAAGATGAGCCCTTGAAGAGTTATATAACTCGGTTCAATAAATAGGTCCGAGAAATAGAGCTAGTCTCGCACGACGCTATTCTGATTGTGGCCATTGCTGGCCTCGCCCCTGTGACATGGTTTAATTATTCTATCCATGAATCGGGAGTGACCTCGTGTCAATAATTTTTTATCCGCGCGGAACGCCACATCTGCGTGGAGGAAGCTATGGCGAGTCAATGCCCCGACCAGAAAGCAGGGGGCGCAAAGAAAGACGAAAAGAAGGATCATCCTGCTTCAGGATTGGGGTCGGGTTTCAGACCTTTTCCGGAGAACCCGACCACAGGTTATAAGGCCCGCCAGGAAGTGCGAGCCGAGATGCTTTGCTGAGGAGTGCCTTGATCCACACTCCTTCAGCAATATGGAACGAAATACAGGGTCTTAATTTGTTGCCACCGGCTCGGCCCTTGTGGCTAGAGCCGGCCAAGTTGGAAGCACAGAGATATTGTGCCTATCATAAATCGATAGGCCATGACACAGATGAGTGCCGAGACCTCATTAGGGAAGTCATGCGCATCGTTCAGAGGGGCGGTTTGAAAAGATACATCCACGAATTACCGCCCCCACCAGCGCTCACTCCAGGTGTGAACCCAGAGCGATTGACGAATCCAGCTCCCCTACCACTGCCGCCGAATGAGAATCAAGGTAGGGAGATCCTAATGATGTCCAACGTAAATAGAATCAACACTAATGCGGCTGAAGATAGCCGCTCGAACCGAAAAAGGAAGGCGGATGTTAGGCAAGCCGCCCATGCGGAAAGGCAGGTCCGGGTGGCAGAGATCAGAGAAGGCCAGCCGACGGGCCACTTCGTCTTTTCGGACATAGACACTGACCAGGTGGTCCACCCACATTCAGACCCCCTGGTCATTACGGCACCAATCCTGGGCATCCCAGTCCACAGAATTTTGATCAACTCAGGGAGCTACTCGTCAGTTATCTATGTTCGAGCTTTCAGGAGGTTGAACGTGGACGATAGTTACATTCGTCCATGTAATGACAGTATTTTGGGCTTTGGTGGAGGAAGAATAATCCCGCTCGGGGAGGTTGACCTGCCCATCCAAATGGGACAGGGACTGCATAAGCGAACCGTCATCACCACATTCAAAATAATCAACGCTGATTCGGAGTATAATGATATTATTGGAAGGCCGTTGCTTTACCACTTGAAAGCGGCTGTTTCAATATATCACTTTTGTGTGACGTCTACGACCCCGGATGGAGAAGCCATCCACAAAGGGAACCAGAGGGAGTCGTGGGAGTGCTCTCTCAAGCTCCAACCAGTGGAGATTAATGTGATAGAATGAGGGGAAACCAGTGGGACGATGGAGGACGACCCAGGATAAGAAAACAGACCGAGCGGGATGGGATAGTTGTTTCGGAGAATGATCCAGGAAGGCGACCTGGAAAGGAACCGATGGTCGAGGATGAGAGAAAAGAGGTGGAGTCGGGAATTGAGCCACCGATTGAAGACGAGCTGTCCCTGCAGAAAAAAGAGGGGCAGAGTAAGAAAAGAAAACACGCGGAGCCAGTAGAACAGGTCGACACAGTCGATGTTGACAAGCACAATGGGGGGTGCCAATTACGTATTGGCCACGACCTCCAAGAACCATTTCGGTCAGAACTGATCGAGTTCCTTGGAAATAATCTCGATGTCTTCGCATGGACACACTCTGACATGCCAGGAATCGATCCTAAACATGCCTGTCATTGTCTCAACATCGACCTGACGTTCCGACCGGTAATTCAAAAAAGGCGCAAGCTCGGCCTTGATAGGCAGGTCGCCCTGGAGGTCGAGGTTAACAAATTGCTCGATAATCAGTTTATCAGGGAAGCCTTATACCCTCGGTGGGTGGCCAACCCTGTACTAGTGAAGAAAAGCAACGACCAATGGCGCCTTTGTGTGGATTTCACCGACCTTAATAAGGCGTGCCCCAAAGACAGTTATCCTTTGCCTAACATCGATTACATGGTGGATGCCACGGCCGGACATGAGCTGATGAGTTTCATGGATGCATACTCAGGCTACAATCAGATACGAATGCATCCGGATGATGAGGAAAACATGTTGTTTTTCTCTGCTCGCGGCGTCTACTGCTACAGGATGATGCCCTTTGGGTTAAAGAATGCCGGGGCGGCCTACCGGAGGTTAGTTAATAAAATGTTTGAGGAACTGATAGGTCGAACCATGGAAGTTTATGTGGATGATATGTTGGTGAAATCTTTGTACATAACTGATCATCTTAATGATCTTAATAAAATGTTCGCTATTTTGCGAGAGTATAAAATGATGTTAAACCCGAGAAAATGTACTTTTGGGGTCGGCTCGGGTCATTTTTTGGGTTATATGGTTAGTCAGAGGGGGATCGAAGCCAACCCAGATAAAATAAAAGCCATTATTGATCTTGAACCCCCTAATTCTGTCAAAAGAGTACAAAGCTTAACAGACCGACTAGCCGCTCTTAACCGGTTTGTTTCACGGTCCACGGACAAGTGCAAACCCTTCTTTGAAATCATAAAGAAAAATAAGAATTTTGAGTGGACCGAGCAAGCACAAGTTGCCTTTGAGTCACTCAAACAACACTTGGCTCAATTCCCTTACTACAAAAACCCACCCAGGGGGAAGTATTATATCTGTATCTGGCGGTCTCCGAATGCGCCGTCAGCTCGGTGCTGATTAGATTGGATAACTCTATCCAACATCCGATCTATTATACAAGCCAAGCGTTGCACGATGCTGAGCTCCGATACCGCCTATGGAGAAGCTGGCCTACTCGCTAATCATTTCAGCTCGGAAACTCCGTCCGTAGTTCTTGGAGCACAAGATTGTGGTCCTGACCAACTACCCATTGAAGCAGGTACTACACTGACCAGACACCTCAAGTCGAATGATCAAGTGGGCTGTCGAGCTCAACCAATTCGACATCTTATACGAGCCGCGTATGGCAATTAAAGGACAAGCGTTGGCTAACTTCGTAGCCGAGTTCACACCTTCCATCCAGCTAGAGGTGGTTGAAGATCAAGAATGGAAGTTGTTCGTCGATGGATCTTCCACCGCAGGCCGAGCAGGCGGCGGGATCGTGATAATCGATCCAAAACTCAAGTCTTCTTGCTCGCCGTGCGATTTCAATTCCCAAAGAACCAACAACGGAATAATACGAAGCACTCCTGGCAGGACTAGAAATGGCAGCATCAATGGGCCTAAAACGACTATTGGTACACAACGATTCACAACTGGTTGTCCATCAAATCAATGGTGAGTACGAGGCGAAAGAATAGAAAATTGCCCGATATCTGGCCTTGGTCAAGAAAAAACTCTCTCGTTTTAAAGCAGAAGTCTTGCATGTTCCCCGAACTGAGAACATGCAAGCAGATGCCTTGGCTCGGTTGGCCACCAGCCCAGGGACCGATGCGATTGCGGACGTCACCATCACTCAGCTATCTGGCCCGTCACTTAATGCACTGAAAGATACATGCTAATGAAGCGGCCGAGCGACCGGATGACTCCTATCATCCAGTATTTAGAAAAAGGAATTCAGCCAGAAGACAAGACCGAAGCTAGAACACTGCGGACTCAGGCTGCTCGGTTTACGCTGGTAGATGGCGTCTTATACAAGCGTGGGTATTCCGTCCTACTCCTTCGGTGCCTGTCGGAAACGGACGCAGACTATGCACTCTGGGAGGTACACGAGGGTATATACGGAAATCACGTCGGGGGCCAAACATTGGCTTACAAGTTGATACGACAAGGATACTACTGGCCATCCCTGAAAAAGGATGCAACCGACCTTGTCAAAAAGTGCGAGAGGTGTCAAAGATTTGCGCCACAAGTTAGGTACCACCCTGAGCAACTTACCTCCATATTCAGTCCGTGGTCGTTTGCCAAATGGGGAATGGACTTCATTGGGCCACTCCCCATTGGCAAAGGGGGACGTGAAGTATGCCATTGTGGCGGTAGATTATTTCACAAAATGGGCCGAGGTGGAACCTCTGGCGAATATAGACGAGGAAAAGATTGTTAACTTTGTATGGAAGTCCATCATCTGTAGGTTCGGGATACCATACTCGATCATCACAGATAAAGGGAAACAATTTGATAACCGGAGGTTTCAAAATTTTTGCGAAGGATTTCATATAAAAAATCATTTTTCGACCCCGTACCACCCACAATCTAACGGGCAGGTCAAAGCGGTGAACAAAATACTTAAATATACCTTGAAGGCGAGGTTGGAGGAATCTAAAGCAATTGGCCCGAGGAGCTGCCCGGCGTTTTATGGTCATATAGAACAACGCACCGAGCGGCCACGAGGGAGACACCCTTCTCTTTGGCCTACGGAGCCGAGGCTGTCATCCCTGTTGAAATCGGAGCCCCTACTTTAAGAGTTTCAAATTTTTCTGAGGAAAATAATGAGGTTGCGCTCCGAGCCGAGCTAGACCTTCTGGAAGAGAAAAGATGCGGTACCGAGATGAGAAACGCTGTATACAAACAAAGGAGTGAAATGTACTACCATTCAAAAGTAAAGGAAAGAAGATTTTGGGTCGGCGACCTTGTCCTAAAAAGAATAACGGGGATCAAACCCAGCCCGCTAAAACCGACCTGGGAGAATCCGTTTCAGGTCAGTAAGGTCTTTTTGAATGGGGCATATGAGCTGGAGTACTTGAATGGGGAAAAGTGTGCACACCCATGGAATGTAATATACCTTAAGAGGTACTATCAATAAGAATCTCGGTTTATGATTGAATACGATTCTCGGATTTATTCTTTCATCTGATATTCTATGAGCTCTCTCAAAGGGGAGAACAATTTTTATTCGCCTCAGCCAAGATGCCGAACACCACTTAAATCACCTCGGCCAAGTGCCGAGTGCCGGCTGCTCGTCTCGGGTACGTCCCTTACACGTTTAAATACAGAGAGGCCCGCCCAAAAGATGAACTTACCCTAAAAACAAAGACTCGGCTTAAGCTCCGAGCATAAAACTTAGTAAATAAATCTAGGCAGTTGAAGCCCACTACTTGTATCACTTGAGCACTGAAAACTGAGCCCCATAAGTGGAAAAATAAAAGAAGGCAGACAGAACAAAAGCCATACAACAAAAAGGAAAGACGAGTACAATACTTTAGCAAAAATTTAAATGCATACACAGGTGACTGAAAAGGAATTTCACTCCAACATCAAAAATATTTACATTGGGGGCCGGAGCTCATTACATTCAAAGGCCCAAGGCCAAGTAGCCAACCCTAAAAAAGGAAAATACAAAAATCTTCAAAAAAAGAGAGAAACATCAAGCCCCGGCGGGAGGAGGAATCTCAACAGGCCCACTGGAAGCCACTTTCTTTGGGAGGAGGTGGATCTTGATCACCGGCGGCCTCGGCAAAACGGGGAAGAAGGGCCTCTAGGTCAACATCTAATTGGGCAAGGTCCTCTTCGAGTTGTGTTATGGTCCTGCCAGCCTTGAGGTCCTGGAGGATCTCCCCGATGCTAGTTGCGTGCCCACAAGTCAGCATAAAGGCGTACTCCTCCAAATCTTTATAGGCCCGGACGGCCTCCACCCGAGCCGCCTCGGCCTGCCTACGGGAAGCTTCCTCTGTGTCCCTGCGCGCCTCGGCTACGCGCCTTTCCATCTCTTCAGCATGAGCAGCAGCTGCACGTTCCAACTCAGCAACCTTGGCGTGGAGCCCTTCCGCAACTTCACAGGCCTGATCCCCCTCGGCCTTGGCCCTTACGGCAGCCTCCCTCTCAGTATTGGCCCTGGCCGTGGCCTCTTCCGCCTGAGTCTTCAAGGACTCTTGTACCCCTTGACAGACAGTGTGAGCCTCTTGCAGGCGTGGTGGCGCCTCTCCAGATCCTCCATCCCCCCAATCATGTGCCAGAGGATCTCAGTGATGCGACCGAATAGCCCCATGACATACTGGGCCTTCTATTTCCACCCAGTCTCCGAGCAGAATTGCTCAATTCCCGTGGTCCATGCCCGAGCCGCCACATCCCTGGCAGCACGCCCAACAGTCGGTAAATTTTTCACTTATTCTTCAGTGGGCGTGGAGCACCTAGCGAACTCCAAGAACCACCGAGGCCGCATCCCGGCCATCCCGTCGCACATATCCTCCCTCTCTGGATTTGGCGATATGAAGTGGCCCTCTCGACTGAAATCATCTGAGAAATTCCTCGGATCCCTGCCTGTCGGGATCTGCACAGGAGGCGCCGGCGGGGTTGGCCCGGTTCTCTCCGTCTGCCCGGGCTCCTCAATCACAATTCCCCCTCTTCTCCTTCGGAGTGGGGGCTCCTCTGCTTCTGGAACTCCATCAGCCAGACGTTTTGCAGCCCAGATGTCCTCTCTCCGTGCCATCTCGGCATCAGCAGTGGCCCGCGGCCACCCTGGTTCGGCGGGCGGCTGTATTCCTTACACGGTGAAGGCGTGCGAAGAGATCCACGCCACGCCCTACAAAAGGCACCAACTGAATAAGAAACAAACAAGGGAAAAATTAAAGAAAAAAGAAGTGCAAGAATTATAAAATGCACACCTTGAGCTTGATTGCTCAGGCGACTCAGAGTCCTTACCGCCCGGTAGGCACGGATGCTCGCCCGGAGATTGGCCTCGCCTGCTCTGTTTGCACAGGCTATTCACCCCGCTCAGGGGTGTGTTCTCTCTCAGCCCTTGGAGGGCTCCTCTCAGGCTCCGCCTCAGCCTCCTCTTCCACCACCGCCGCTTCTCCCCCAGCTGCCTCTCTGGTCTCGGGGTCGGCAGGTAGAGCGGACCGCAGGCCGGGCGCAGCCAGACGAGCCTCGGTGGCCAAATTCTCAATCCGCCTTTCCCTCAGGCCTATAGCCTGGATATTGTCAAGCTACCGGACAAAAACAACCGATAGTGGGCCGGCAGAAGGTCGGTTCCCTGAACAAAACAAAGAATTAAGGTCAAATGAGCCCTGAAAAAAAAAGAAGAAAAAGAAGAAAGAAGTGCACTTACTGAAGTTAAATGTAAATTCTGAAGGGGGATGAAGAACCGTCTCATCCGCCCCGACCCCGACGCGAGCCTGCCACTTGCCACCTACCCAAAGCCATCTATCCTTCCACTCCTTTAAGGATTGTGGAAGGCCTTCAACTAGCCCGTCTGGATACCCAGGTCTAGTATGTGCGTAGTACCACCCAAACGGCCGCCCCCGACCCGGAGTCACCGGGGTCACCTTCCAGACGAACATCTTGTTCATCTTTGCAAACTTGGGGCGGGGGTACCCTTCCAAATGGAACAGCACCAATAGTCCGATAATCCGCCCTCAAGTCAAAGAATGTACTTGCGATAGGGGGAGACCCCACTTACGGAACCACCACGTGAGCACCAACGACAGTGGGAATCGCAGCCCGTACAAGAAGCTGGGGACGTGTATGGCCATGCACCCCTCCGGTGGGTGCTCTGGACGTTTTGTACCATCCGGCAACCAAAATTGTACACCACCCTAATCTTGTACTTCTGATAGAGAACCCTAATGCAGGACCATCGGCATGCTTTGGGAATATCGTTCGGTCGCAGGGCCTCCACCCAGCCTCCACGCGTAGCCGGGTCCTCCTCCCCGTCTGCCATCTCCATGGCGATGGCCTACAGGCCCTGTGGGCATTGCAGCTCTCGAACCCTCGGAGGGCTCATCCACTTGCTCCTCATGCTCGTGCTCTTGAGGATTCATTTCTTCTTCTTGTTTATTATGTGGGGGACTGGAGTTCAAAGCTTCTTCACTAGAGTCTTCACGGGCTAATCCAGGCTCGTAGAAGACGCCCTCTCGATAGATAGTGCATGGCACGGGATCAAAAATTGTATGTGTCCGCTCCAATGGAGTCTCCGCTGGAGGCGTATGACTTGAACTTGAAATATGAACAACACTTGGACTGGGAGGTGCAGTTCTTCGAACTGGAGAAAAAGAAACAGAAGGTTCAGAAGGGGGTTCTTCAATCTCAACCTCCACACTGTAACTACGACTCCGACTATCTTCAAAAGAAGACATGTATTTGAAGCAAAGGAAAGCAAAAAAGCAAAAGAGGTTTTTGGAAAAATACCTAACTTTGAAGTCTCGAACCCTAATGGCCGACCTGAAAATTCTCGCTCTCAAAAGGATCTTTGCTCGGAAGACTATGGATGCAAAAGTGTAGAATGAAGGGCGACGAAAAAGGTATTTATAGGTTAAGTTCCCTCGAAAAATGAGACACCAACTCAAAAAACGTGTCCTTTCAGTCTCAAAAGCCGTTAGAAACATCAGAAACGTCACGTCCCCACGTTCCGCAAACAGAGTTATCCCACCTCTTCGGTTCCTGCGCAGAGTTGATCCAACCAAGAGCTGCCACGTGTCCGTCATCATGATACCACAATTAATGCGCCGTTTCAGACATTAACTGCTAAGCGACAGGTGTCAGGGAAAGATGACTTTTAGGATTTCCTCTTCCCCATTAAAAGCTCATGATTAACATTAAAGTTCAAATCCGACTTCAGAAATTCTTCTCTCGGAATTAAACTTGGGGGCCATTGATGACACCCGAGCCGAGCTGGCCGCAAATTAGTCCACGTGGCCATTCAGCACATGGATGTATGGGACCCACAGGCCAACACAGACCGAGCTGATGACGTCATGAATTGGGCTCGGTTTCCCGAGCCCAATCTTAGCGAGAAATTTAAAGGATAACCATCCAATTAAGAAAGACTAAGTGCATCATTAGCATGAGTAAGCTGACACTTGTCAACACGACAATCAGATGAGTCGACAAGTGGCAAACACTTGGCCTGCATGCGTTCTCAACGAAGGACAAGTGTCCCTTTTTTATTATTTAAGTGTTAAGTGTAATAGTGGTTATTAAAAGCCCACTAATGAGATGGGTATAAATAGGGCCTCATTTATGAGGAAAAGGACAAGAGATAAATATTAGAGAAAACGCTTGTAAAACTTCTGTTATACGCAAAAACCGACCAGAAACTTCATGCTCGGAATTATAAATAAAAAGGCAGAATTAGCCCCAAATTAAAGCTTATTTCCATTCCCACGTATTACATCTTTACATATTTTTGCTTGTTGACCAAAATGCACGTCAACATGCCCTACCAAGGTAACACAACCTTGTTGGGAAGAATCCACAAACGGATCAGAAAAAAGACAGGCACAGAGCCAAAGGAACATGCAACAAAAACCTTGGACACACAAGTCGCATAAGCTTCAAAAGCACCAGGAAGGTGTCAAAAAAGAGAGGAAAGAATAACCTAAACTGGATTAATAATCCCTAAAGCCAATTCCACCCAAACAATATAATTTTATAACAAAGACTCAAATTCAAACCACTCATTCCAAGCCTGAGAAATCGTCTCAAGCTCAGAAGTGGCCTTGTTCTCAAACACCCAAGAGTTCCTAGTCTTCCATAGCCACCACGTGATGTATGTTGACAATTGAATTCTATCTTGGAAGATATGATCCCAATGACCTGTACAAACATCATCCCACCATAGTTGAACTGAGCCCAAATTACAATTAAATCCATTCCATTGAACTGGAGAAAGCTTCCAGATTTTAGCAGCCCTATCACACAGAAAAATGAGATGTTCAAGTGATTCATCAGCAGCACCACACCATTTGCACACAACATCTACCTTAACACCTCTCTTTATCAGCTAAGTCTAGACAAGAACAATGTCATGTAAACATTTCCACAAGAAGATCATAACCTTTCCCTTAATCTTAAGATTCCACACCCTCTTCCAACATAGCTCGGTCTTACCTTTGTTACCACTCCTTGACCATGTCCATGTTTGCTCTAGATTTCTCACAACAAGCCTTATATGTAGATTTCACAGTAGTAGACTGGTCTTTTGTAAGATCCCACATAATTCTATCTCTGCCCCACTGAGGAAAAATAGGGGTAGAGAGGATGGCACTAGCTTCATGAGAGGGGAACAAATCTTCAACAAGGGCTAGGTTCCAACACTTCCCTTGATCAGATATAAGCTCACTAACCCATGACACCCTGCTTCTAGCATGCAAATTACCCACTAGATTATTGGAACATCCTTTTGAAATCCAAGGGTGTCCCCACACTCTAGTAGATTTTCCATCAGAGATTCCACACCTCAGACCCAAACTCAACAAGTTTTTAGAGTTAATCAAACTTTTCCAAATTTAAGAATCTGATTGTTTAGCACAAGTATTGAAAATACCTCCATCAGAGCAGTATTTGGCTCTAAGCATCTTACTAAGCATACAATTAGGATTAATAAGAATCCTCCAAACCTGCTTAGCCAACAAAGCATCATTGAACTTTCCAATATCCTGAAATCCCATACCACCTTGCTCCTTGGGGGATAGCCATCTTACTCCAACTCTTCCATTGTATTTTAAGATGTCCCTGCTCTGAATTACCCCACCAAAAATCTGCCATTATTTTGTTGTATTCAGCATAAGTGCCTTTAGGGAGTTTGTAGCAAGCCATGATGTAAGTAGGCAAGGCACTCAAAATAGACTTAATAAGAACATCTTTCCCAAGCTAAGGAAAGAGTTTTCCGATTTCAATTCTTCTTCTAGTAGCATCACAGACCCTTTTAAAAATCTCCTTTTAGATCTTCCAACAAGTAGGGGAGCCCCAGGTGCTTCGGTTATGTTTAACTTGCATACCACAAAGAATATCACCAATTACCTCTCACACTTTCAATAGTATTAGCACTATAAAAAAAATAGAAGATTTCTCCATATTCACTTCCCCGACCAAATGCCCGCATTTTGTTAGCTTGAATGAAAAAAGAGGGCATCATCGGCAAAAGAATAAATGTATTAACATTGGAGCTTTTTGCAAATTTTAATCCCCTTAAGGTTATCGATTTCTGACTTGATTCATTATAAAATGCTTGAGATAATAAGGAAAAAGATAAGGAGATAGGGGATCCCCCTGTCTAATACCTCTAGAAGGAACTAAAAGACCATGAGCCTCACCATTAACCAAGAAAGAAAAGGAAGAAATCGATCTGAGGAGAAAATCCATTGGACAAACAAATGAAGAAAACCCATCCTAAGCAAGACCAATCTTAAAAAAATCCATTCAACCCTATCATATCCCTTAGCCATGTCAAGTTTGATGACCATACACTTTGTTTTGGAATTTCTAAGTTTGTTCAAGTAATGAAAATGTTCATGAGCAAGAATGATATTATCAATGATTTGTCTTCCTGGAACAAATGCGATCGACACTTATTGATACACTTATGGAGATGAGGCTTAAGTCTATTTGCAAGAATTTTAGAGATGGTCTTATACACGATGTTACGAGACTAATAGGCTATAGTGAGAAATAGAAGTGGGATTTTTGATTTTGGGGATAAGAGAGACAAGAGTCAAATTTATGCTTCTAAGCATTTTAGAACTATGAAAGAAATTTTTAACCGCCTTACAAACATCGATTGAATTAAATGCCAAAAATGCTTTGAAAAAGAAAGGAGACATACCATCCAGGCCCGGGGCCTTGAAAGGGTGGAGTTCAAACATGGCTTCTTTAATCTCAATGTCCGACATAGGTCCGTTAACATCTGGTCTTTTGGGGTTGATTGAGTTGGAGCCGATTCAAGAAGCAAAAGATCGTGGTCGATCTTTCGCTCTAAATATATGGTGAATAACGGCCTAAGGCTGTCAAACACCAATCGAAGAGCCAAACCCTCGATCAATCTTAACAAAATCCCCCCCTTTCTACAATTAGACCATGTGAATCTATACCCCAGAAAGGTATCTCTCCCATTTCCATATTGAACACAAACTCCCTAAAATCCTGAAAGCTGCTATCCTCTCCAACTCTTCCCCCCTTCTTATCATCCTTATCCAGTATATCATTGAAATCCCCATTAAAAACCATCTACCATCCCATCTATCTTTTTCAGCGATGAGCAATCTCCACTGATCCTTTATGATTATGGGACACATACTAACATAGATAAAAACTGCCCAAACCTTCTCAGTTTCTTCAGTACAGCTGAATTCCACTGCTATACAAAAAAGAAGGGTGAAAATTTGAAAAATGGTGACTTTTTCATTCTAAAAAAGAAGCAGTCCCCCACTCAGGCCATCTGGATTAACACAAACCCATCTATCATTCACTTTCAGATTATTACAAACAATAGGAACAAACTTCTTCTATTTTTTAGTCTCACTTAAGAACACAAATTCAGGGAAGTGGAGCCTAATAATATCCTTGATTTGGGAAAATGTAGAGGGCCCTCCCAGTCCTCTACAATTCCACACCATAACCTTCATTGATGGGGTTGGGGCCAATCTAGGTTGGCTACCACCACCTTAGGACTCTGAGAATCCTTATCAAAGCAAATTTTTTGTTTTTTTGAATCACAAAACTCTATCGGGGCTGCCACCTCCAAATCAGCCTCATCTAAAAGATTTCTCTATCTTTTAACACCTCCCACTTTATTTTCCTTCAAACTTAATACTTTAGACCCATTAGCTTTGGGCTTACGGCCCCTGCCTCTTCCCCCTCCACCTCTTCCCCTCAAATTATTCTGACCAACCGATATATTCAAAGGAATTTCAGATAGAGGGGCTTTGGATTTATTTTCTTTAAGAGGAATAGAGATGAGGCTTTCTTCTTCAAAACAGAACATAATTAAGTCCAACTGTTGTGTAGGTACCTCTTCCATAGGGATACAAAGATTCTCCCTACTGGTACTCCCCCATTCCTTCTCCACTTGAGATCAGGGCTCACAGTGGAAGAGATATTTTCCTTGAGAGGGCCAACACCTTGCCTACCAGCTTGTTTCACCACATTTGGCTTCTAAAGAACCTCACCAGCTGATGCCTGGTTTTCAGGAGCTACTGGCTTATTAATACGACTGAGATTCTTCTTAAATCCATTGAAACAATCTTTTGCCATCATCCATTCACCAAACTGACCTTCACAAAAATTACCTTTAACCAAATCCTCTTTTCTAGAAACACATAATCTTTCAAAATGGCCTATATGGCCCACGAAATAATAAAAAGCCCCACCATATTTTTGTACTTGAAATCAATCCAACAAGATTCCTCCCCAGTTTGATATTAATGACCCGTAGTAATGGTTTTTCAAGTTAACGGGAACTAACAACTTAATCACTCTCCCTTTCGCACTTTTCGATTTTGGGATCGTGATATCCTATATACGGAAAATAGCTTCCCAATTTTCAGACCCGTTTCGATGATATCCAATGATTCGCGATGTTCCAAGCTTGGAGCCAAAGCTCAACCTCATCAAAGGAAGATCAAAGTCTTCCTTTTCAATAACAAATCCTTCCTCCCATTTTTTAAAAGGATGTATTGATTGTCAAAGGTCCACACCTTACTGTTAAATACCTTGTTCAAATCATCCTCCGACTGAAATACAAACTGAAAAAGGTTCACCCCTAATTCTCTAATCACAAACAGAGCTTTCGTAAGCCAAATGCTTTGTAGAGTATTCTTGAGCCCGAGGAAACTTACTTTCTTATTTCCATGTATTTTACCAAATAAACTTCTACGACTTTCCCCAATACTCTTCTCAACATCAACACCATCCAACTCAATGCCCTTCTCCTCTTGCTCAAACAGGGAGAACTTCCTCATACTACCAACTATATCACACACCATCCCAAACAAGAATGACTAGCTCATTTTGTGACCCTAAATAATCACCGACCTACAAGAACACGAAGACAAAACAAGCAAGTTAGAACAACCTCCATCAAGATACAGCGGTACCTTCATAACGAAAGAAAAAGAAAACAAGAAAAAGCGAGAACAATGAAATGAAAAAAACGGAGGAGCTAGTCCCCTCCAGGAGAATAATGGATCCGACAACCAATGAACCTGTAACTCCCAAGCACCGAAGCTGAAGATGAGAGACCAAAAAAGAGAAAGGAGGCTAGAACACCAGAAGAATGAGGCTAGGTTAAACACTGAAGGAAGAAGAAGGGAAAATAGAGGAAACTAAAATCTCCAAAAGAGAACTAGGCACGCTCCCCAAGAGAGAGAAAATGCTTCCCGCAAGAAGACTAATCAAGCTAGCATTTATGGTAATTGATTCACAAAAATTAAGGGTTGCACGCAGTGTTGTTAGCAAATGTTACAATACCGACGTGAACGAATTTGGATAGCTTAATGAACTAGGTTACTTTTCTTATTCTTGGCGGGTTTTCATAATCTTAAGTTAATAATTATTGAAATATTTGAAATGCATCAAATCTTGAGGGAGATAAAAACTTGTCCTCCTCATGGCAGGAGATAGTCACCTGCTTTAGGGTTTGCGTCCTAGGTTTTGCCAAGATTTGTCACTTCTACAGTTGTTGTGGAAGTCCCCGTCTCTTTTGTTTTTTGCTTTCTCCTTTCGTTTCCTATCGTCTCATTTTTCCCTCCCCCATCTGGTTTCTCTTTTCCTTTTTTCTCGTTTTTTTAGGGTTTCCTTTTGTCTAGGGTTTCATCATCCTCTAAGGTGATAGATCCTTTCTGTCGATTTTTGTTCCTTTCTCATTTGTTTGTTTTTTGTGATTTCAGGGCGTCTTTGGCTTTATTGGTGGTAGACAGGCCGGACTGCAGAGATGGTTCTTTATAGTATGGAGGATTTGACTGAGAAAGAAGGGGAAATTGTCGATCTCGACATTCCGGAGATGACACTCACAATATCATAAATCCAGTTTTTTGCCTTGTGGGAAAACTGTTTATGGATAAAACCTGGAGGGCTCAGTTTCTGATCGAAGTGATGAAGAGGAGTTAGAAAACCCGGGAAGCCATAACTGCCAGAGAATGGGAGGAGAACCTAATCCTCTTTCGTTTCGGAAACAAAGCGGATATGGATTGGGTGCTCGCGAATCAACCGTGGCATTTCGAAGGAGGATTGTTCGCCCTTAAAATCTTTGCCGAGGATAATGAGCAGCCATCCTCCATTAAGATTCAACAAGCTTCGTTCGATACGTACATACGATGTCCCTATCGCATGTATGAACCCCAACTCTACGAAAGTCATAGCTAAGCAATCTGGTGAATTGGAAGTATTGGATCACACGATCAAGGTATGTTTGGGAAATTTTGAGGTTCAAAATAAGAGTCGATATCTCAAAACCACTTGTTAGGGCCATTACTATCCGAATCAAAGGAAACCAATTGATGCTTCCGGTTAAGTATGAATCTCTCCCACATATTGCTTCAGTTGCAGAACCATCGGACACTTCTTTTGAAACTGTGATCAGTACGACCGTAATGAATGCACAGACACGGCAAGTATGAAATATGGCCCTTGGTTAAAAGCGTCGCCATTAAAATGGAGCGGGCCATGCGCGAAGTGGGTCCTCAATCAAGCTCGTCCCTGGTGAGGAATTTGTTTGTTAAGGAACCACACACACAAACCCAACCACCTACCCGCACCGTCCAACACCAAAACCTCGACCGCTACCCACCCGAACCACCTATAACCCCCATGCAATACGCTCGGGCCGAAGACAATGAGTCAGAAGGCTCGAGTGAGCACCTTTAGTGCCTCTAACCACAAAACTCGGCGACTCCTTCAATCCTTAACATTAGCCAAACCAAATGTCCCAAAACAACCCGAGCCCACAACACCGAACATTGACCACCACATTAAACCTCACACAATTAACCAAGCTCTCGACTTCCACCTCCTCTCACAACACGGATCCGCCACAACAACCACTCGCCACCTAAACAAACCAAAAACATAGAAACATCCAACATAAACATACCCCATCTCCTACCGACCCAGCCAGAAAATAGCAACATTAAACCACTTCAAACCCAATCACAATCGTCTGGCAAAAACCCATACCTTGATACTAACCATCCCATCCCATCAAGCCAATCATCAAAAACCTCTAAAACCAACCCGACTCCAAAAACCCTAGTCCCGAATAAAAAAGAAATGACCTGAGAATACTCCAAAAACAACAACGGTCACGTCAACTAAAAGAAGTTTGGATTTGGAAGAGGTACATGAAGAAGAAAGTAGCAGTGGAAAAATAAAAAAATGAAAGAGTTCGGTTTATTTGACGTTCCATGCACTTTTAATCTATCGGCGGAGGTTGCGGTAAAACAACCCCGGTCACAATGAGTTGCACGAGTTGAAAGCGTCGGGGCTTGGGAACCCCACGACAATTCAAGCGCTTAAACGAGTCATAAAATCCAAAGATCCCGTTTTGTTTCACGATGGAAAAAAGTTATGCAAAACAAAAATTCGACATATTACCGGTAACCTTGGTTACGAAGGACAATTGTTGTTGATTGTGATATGCGGCGGTGGAAGACGAGTAGGCTTATGTGCTTTGTGGAAAAACAAAGAGGATTTCGAGGTTCTTTCGATTCATCGCACCACATAGATGGTATATATAAGAAGGATGATAGAGAATGGTAGATCACAGGGGTGTATGGATGGCGGAGGACAACAATAAAAAATATACATGGGATTTAATTAAAGAACTAGCAATCGGCCCGAATTATCCGTGGATATGTGCGGCGACTTTAACGAGATCTTGTTCAATTTTGAGAAAGTTGGGGGAAGGCTAAGGATGACCCGGGAGGCTTAAGGAATTCCATGAGGCGTTGGTGGAGAATCGATTAGAAAACCTCGGGTATGATGGCTTCTCGTTCACTTGGACTAATGGTCAAAGAGGCGAAACAGAACATTCATGAACGTTTGGATAGGTTTTGGGGAATCAACAATGGATATTCCAATATCCAGGAGTATTGATTAACCACTTACCTTGGATATGTTCGGACTCTTTTGTCCCATTTTCCTAAGTGGAGGAAATCAAAAGGGGCTAGAAATGGATGTCGGCGAAAGAGACGGAAAAATTTATTGGTTTAAACGATGTGGTTATTAGATGAATCTTTTCAAAATATGGTTAGAAAGGAGTGGGATGGGGATAATTGCACTAATAATCCCAGAATGTTACTTGACAAAATTCAGAACAGTGGGATTTGCCTAAAGAATTGGGGAAAAACACATTTTGGCAATGTGGGGGATCAAATTAAAAAGTGCAAAGATTTTCTCCAAAAAAGCTCGAATGGCGACATCTCCCGATAGACGTTGATCAAGAGGAGGGAAATGGAGGAAATGTTGGATGGTTTGTATAGGAAAAATGAGGCAATGTGGCACCAATGAGCGAGAACTAATTGGATTCGGGACGGGGATAAAAATTCAGCGTTCTTTCATCAAACGGCATCCGGCGAAGAGAAAGAAACAATATTGAAAGAATAAAGAATGCAAAATGAGATAGGTAGCTTGAGGATGATAAGCGGGTGGCATGGGCTTTCCTCCAATACTATAAAGAACTATTTTCTGCGGAACCCTCTCTGCAGACATGGATAAAGCCATAGACGCCATCGAATCGAAAACTATAGAAGAAATGAATGAAAATTTACGGAGGCCTTTCACCAAAGAGGATGTCGTGATAGCTCTAACACAAATGCACCTTACCAAAGCCCCTGGACCAGACGGTACGCCTGCTATTTTTTTATCAAATATTCTGGTCTATCATTAATAAAGATGTGTTAAGTATTGTTCTAGATATCCTTAATGGTCATGCCAGGCCATAATCCCTTAATCATACCTTCATTGTCCTCATCCCCCCTAAAAAGAAAAAAAAGAAAAGTCCAAGAATTTAGACCCATAAGCACATGCAATGTGATTTATAAGTTGATATCTAAAACCATTGCTAACCGGCTTAAACACATCCTTCCCACACTAATCCACCACACACAATCCGCCTTTGCCCCTGGCCGTTTAATAACTGATAATGCTCTCCTTGCTTTTGAGATTTTCCATAAGATGAAACATAGCCAAGCTAAAAAACGAGGGTCTTTCGCTTTCAAACTCGACATGAGTAAAGCTTATGATAGGGTTGAATGGCGATTTTGGAGTACTGTTATGCAAAGGCTAGGCATTTGTCAATCTTTTGTTAATCTCATTATGCAGTGTGTCACGTCTGTCTCGTTTTCTATTTTAATTAATGGACAGCCGGGTGATGTTTTCCAGCCCTCGAGGGGACTCCGTCAGGGGGACCCTCTATCTCCTTATTTGTTTTTGTTCTGTGCATAACCTTTTTCAGCTATGTTACGTAAAGCAGAAGTGGGAGGTAATATTCATGGGATACAGATATGCAAGAATGCCCCTCAAGTGTCACATCTGTTTTTCGCAGACGACGGCAAAGATCATTTTTCGGAAGAGCTAATGAAAGGGAGATTGGCGTGGCAACTCAAATCATAAAGATTACGAGCGGGCTTCAGGATAACGCATAAACTTGGAGAAATCCGAGATTTCGTTCAGTCGGGGAGTTGAAGAAGGATTAAAAGCGACGCTATCAGACAAGCTAGGGGTGCAATGGGTCGACAAACATGCCATTTATTTGGGGTTGCCGACTACTGTTGGACGGTCAAAAAAGGAGGTCTTTCAAGCAATTGTGGATAGAGTCCGAAAGAAACTCAAAAATTGGAAGGGAAAAATGTTGTCCATTGCTGGCAAATCTATTCTCATCAAATCAGTCGCCCAGGACATTCCTACTTACATAATGAGTTGCTTTCGTATCCCAAAAGAAATTTGCAATACACTGAACACTTTTATAAGCAGCTTCTGGTGGGGTCAGCGGCATAACGAGAAACGGATACATTGATGCGTGTGGAGTAAAGTGAGCAAACATAAAATGGAGGGTGGACTTGGATTTAGAGATTTGGAATGCTTCAATGAGGCGATGCTCGCAAAATAAAGTTGGAGATTGTTGCAAGACTCTGAGTCTCTATTGGCAAAATCCTTATAGGCTAAATATTTCTCAAGAAATAATTTCCTAAACGCAACTATTGGCTATAATCCATCTTACACTTGGAGAAGCATAATTGTGGGAAGGAATATTATTCTTAAAGGAATTAGATGGAATATTGGGTCGGGGGCCGAGTGCGAGTTTGGCATGACCCGTGGCTTCCGTCGATTTAAATTTTCGGGTGCGATCGACCTTTCAATGGGATTGGAGGACTTAAGGGTGAGGACTTATTCTGGAGAATTCTAATAGATGGGATGTGGAGCTTATTAATTATCTCTTCAATGAGAATGAGGCTAAACTAATTAAATCAATTCCGCTAAGTCGGCCACAATGGACCGAGATAGATTAGTTTAGCATCATTCAAAGGCGGATGTATAGTGTAAAATCGGGGTATGCGACAGCAAAACACCTCAAGGAATGTGAAAGTAATATGGCATCTTCTTCTGGGCAAAGAAAGAAACTATGGAAATGGGTCTGGAACCTCAATGTCCCTCCTAAGGTTCAAATTTTCTTGTGGAAAGCCATCCATGGCATCCTTCTAACGAAATTGGAGCGGATTCGCAGGGGGGTGGAAGTGGACTCAGTCTGTAGCCTATGCGGGATGGAGACTGAAACGATGGAACATGAAATCCGTGTCTGCCTGTGGATGTTATTTTCCTGGGCCTCTTCCCCACTTCGAATTCGAATTCCACAAGGAGCTGAGGGCGAGAAAAACATAGTGGACTGGATTGAATTTTTGGTGGAAGAAGGTGACAAAGAGAGCCACAATATTTTTGGCATGCTACTCTGGATGGCCTGGCACGCAAGGAATATGAAAACCTTTCAGAACAAGGTGTTGGAGCATCGCTGGTGTATTAATGCAGCTAAAAAGAGATTACAGGAGCATTTGACAGCATCAAAGCAGCTGAGAACATCAGGGGCCGGAGGACGGGCAGGCTGAAAGGATGCAAGCTGAGACTTGCATGAAGCCGGATGAAAGCTGGGTGAAAACTAATACTGATGCCTAGATCTTAAGGGATGTGGGGACAGGTTTGGGAGCTATTATCCGTGACCATGAAGGGAAACATGTGGTGAGCCTATCCAAGAGGCTGCAAGAGATCCACGAGGTCGACATTCATGGCATGTAAAGAGGGGTGGACAATCTTTGGGGCTTAGGAAAATCTTTGATTGAAACATCTTCCAACATCTTCCACAAAATGAAGTCGATAAGATGGATTATTCGTACATAGGTAATATGATAGAACATATCGGGGGCGATTACCTGAGACTTTTTAGGATTTCAAGCTGTTGTGTTTAGACGGTCGGGAAATCTTGTAGCGCACCATATTGCGCGGTTTGCTTTTTTGTTGATGGGGCTAGCCTAATTTCGATTGCTTTTCTGAACATGTGTACGACTTGATTAATTTGGAGCGTCCTCTAATCTATGAAAGTTCTATTTTCCTCAAAAAAAAAAATTATTGAAATATTTGGGTAGTTATCTTAATTGATTTGAATTGGTTTTCTTTTAGTACAAATCTTAGTAGAGGAGGGAGGTGGGTGGAAATCCAACCCAACACATATATGACTTTTTACGAACGCCTTATCAATAGGCTACCAAGCGATTCTCACAATTGATTTTATCTTGATATGAGGCAAAAATATATTGAGATCTTCATGATTGAAATGCGACAAATTAAAGACCGGATTTGCGGTGATTGGGGAACTAAACCCGTGATCGGTGGGGGGTTCTTTATAAGTATGAAATTACCAAAATAAAAATCTTAAATTTTATGATTTTATATATGTTGTAAATAATTTCCTTTCACAATATAAGATTTAGTTATCAAGTAATATATATATATATATATTTTATAATAAGATTAAAATTATGATATATGTAAAAAGACAAAAATGTATAATATAAAAATTTGTTGTGTGTTTTTCCATTCAACTATCTTTACATATTTATACAAAAATTTCTCAATTGAAAGACAAATACATTATATGCACAAACATTAATTAAGTGTGCTTTCCTCAACCACCATTACAACAATTGTATTAATTGTGCAAGTCTACCAACAATTGTATTAATTGTGCGAGTCCACTTATTCATAATACTCCCCGACGCAACACTATTGGATGAATATGTTTCATTAAAAATCTTAAGCCGAAAAAAACCCAATGGGAAAAAACCATCATAAGGAAAAAAGTACATAACACAAATCCGGACATTGTGCATAAGTCTTTAATTAAAAACCTTAAAATGAAAAACTTAATGGGATAAAAACCGGACATAAGGTAAAGAGTACAACACACATTATATGATTTCGCTCCCCTAAAAAATAATATAATCCGTTGAAGTGGATTATCAATCTTGCTTGATATGAATTCTTTTTGCATGCCTATGTCGTATACACATTTATCGAATCTAGATATTGACAAGGATTTTGTGAACAAGACAATAAGATTGTGACGGGGAGCAAATCATGAACATTTATCTCTCCATTTTTACGGAGCTCATGTGTATAGAAAAACTTTGGTGAAATATGCTTGGTCCTATCACCTTTTACCTCTTACTTGAGCACTTTGTGCATTATCTTCATGAATATAGTAAGGCGTCTATAAGCGACTTTAGGTGACAAGCATTTTGTATATGAGCTATTGCTATATAATCGTTAACCAAATACACTCTTTGCTAGCTTCATAAAGAGTAATTATCTCGAGTGATTGGAAGAAGTAGCGATTAATGTTTGTTTGGTAGATCGCCATGATATGAGCTCTATCCCGCATTAGCATAACCAACTAACCCAGAGTTAGTGGATTCCTTAAGTAGAATAATCCCAAATATATTGTACCACCGAGATAACGAAAAATATGTTTAATATTATTCCGGTGTCTTGAGTTGGCTCGAATCGTATCTTGCACGTAGATTTCTTTGCAAAAGAAATATCAGGTCAAGTACATTGTGCTAGATACATTAATTCTTCAATAGCATTAAGGTAAGACACTTTAGGACCCAAAATCTCTTCATCAGATTCTTTTGGTTGGAATAGAACTTTATTGGGATCTAAACTGCGCACAACCATAAGGGTACTCAAAGGATGAGTTTTGTCCATGTTAAAGCGTTTGAGTAATATTTGAGTATAAGCATATCTGAAGTATCCCATTATCTTTATGCTCTAGCTCAAGACCAAGACAAAGTTTAGTTTTTCCTAGATCTTTAACTTCAAATTCTTTCTATAGATATTCAACAACATTGGATAATTTTTCAGGGGTGCCAATCAAATTTATATCATCGGCATATACAACAACGACAGCAAATCCGACATCAGATCTTGTAATAAAAATACATGGGCAAATGGTATCATTCTTGCAACTTTCCTTATAAAGATATTCATTAAGTTTATGATACCACATGAGACCAGATTGCTTAAATCCATACAACGATCTTTGCGGTTTGATAGAATATAACTCACGAGTGTCGACTTTAGCGACTTTAGCATTTTATATCCATCGTGGTATTTCAAATAAATATCAAAATCCATTGAACCATATAGATATGTCGCTAATACGTCCATTAAACGCATGTCCAAATTCTCGTGGACAACCATACTAATAAGGAAAAGAAACGTGATTGTATCTATCACGGTGAATATGTTTCATCATAATCAATCCCAAGTCTCTGTGAGAATCCTTGAGCCACAAGTCGGGTTTTATATCTCACGACTTTATTTTTCTCATCTCTCTTTTCGAACAAATACCCACTTGTATCCAATAGGCTTTACATTGTTTGAAGTTCGAAGCGGTTTGCCCAAATACATTCCATTTTTCTAGGGTAGCTAACTCAAATTTTATTCTTCCTCTTACATAGGCCAATCAAGCATCGGCAACATTCCATTATAGAGCGTGGTTCACAATCATAATCATCATTAATGATTTTGTTAGCAACCGAGAATGCAAAATTATTATCAATAATATTGCATTTTGATCCCATATATTATTACAATTGCTTATGGGATTCTCGGTACTATCGAAATATTGTACATTTTAAAGATATTAGGCTCTGATTCATCCGGAGCATGCTCATTAGTATCAATTCTCCCATTTTTTTTTCGAGGAATATTATCCATTGAGCGATAGGTCTACTATGTTTTTGTCGTGGGTTATCATTATTCATTTTCTTATATTCTCCGGGAACAATAATTCTAGGCGGAGCATTTGCGGACGGAATATGAGACTTCATGACTTTGCTAGCATTATTAAATGCATCGGGAAGTCTATTAGTAATATTTTGTAAATGAATACCCGAGAAAATAAGATGCATCTGTTGGTATAGGTAGTCTATATCAAATTATTTAAGCTCTCCTTTAATCGTGCAATCCAGCGCACATGAGTTTGAATCGCGGGTTGCGCGTTGCATCTCTTTTAAAGCTATTGTGCGGGCGGATGCTAGACCAAAGCCCAACAATCCCCCTCCGGCACTGCCAAAGATCTCGGCTCGATGTTTGGCAACCTCCTCTATCCGCCAAACTTTCGGTTCTAACGCCAACTTCATCGATTCAAGCATCGCGTCCACGTCGACCTCTCGATTCACTGCCACCCGGCAACCTTTAGTTCCATCCATTTACCTTAGTTCCCGAGTCACCTAGCAACCTACCTTGATTCTGGTTCATTTATCTCCGATCGCTAGCATCTTAGTTCCACCGCTCTGGCAACCTCCACCGCATCGTGTTTTCAAGGGAATTGAATCACGACTGCTCGATACTAGTTATTGGACCTCAAGTGATTTACGGTTGACGATTGTCCCCACAAATCAACACAAGTCTTTTCTAACGTGATTTGTCATCACTCACGCACTCCACTGAAAATTTCTCCCGAGGGGTGACCCATTCCATGTCTACTCCAGGATAAGCACACTTAATCTCGGAGTTTCTATATAATGGGCACCAGAAAAGAAGATGTATCTATTGGTATAGATAGTCCATATCAAATCCTTTAAGTTCTCCTTTAACGATTCAATCCAACACTCACGAGTTTGAATCGCGAGGCCGTGCCTCGTGCCTCTTTTTAAAGCCCATTGCATGCGAATCTTTGGAGCAAAGCCCAACAATGGGATAATATTTGTTCATTCAAGAGATACTCTCGGTTGGTTTTGTTTATCTAAAATAGTTTTATCCCTTCCCATTGATGGAAATGTTCTTGTCTCATCGAAATGACAATCTGCAAATCTAGCGGTAAATAAATCTCTCGTCATTCATTCTAAATACCGAATAATTGACGGAGAATCAATCAACGTATATACCAAGTCTACGTTTTGGATCCATTTTTATCTTCTAAGGAGGTGGAATCGACACTAAACAATAAACCTAAAAGTGCATAGGTGCTATTTATTGGCTCAATACCAAGACTTAATTGCATTGGGTGTGCATATGATAGGCGGTGGGGCTAATCGATAAGAGGCGTGCATGCATATTGCATGTCCCCATCTTTGCACTAGTGATCTTTGATATCATTAATAATGTCGAGCCATGATTTGAACTTATTTAATCGGGGATTAATGCGATTCATTTTGAGTATGAACATTTGTTACTAGGTATTCAACATTAATTCCTAGTGCTACGCAATATTTGTCAAAACATTTTGATGTAAATTATCCAAACATTATCCACCATTATATTCTTGATAGGATAATCGGGAAAATGCGTTGAAATTTAATAATTTTGTGCTAATAATCGAGAAAATGCGATATTTCTAGTAGATAATAGACATACGCGTGACCATCTACATGATGCATCTACTAAGACCATAAAATATCTAAATGGTCCACTTTCACGATGTATTGGTCCACAAATATCACCATGAATACGTTGTACAAATGATAGTGATTCATAACCAATCTTTAGTAATGAATTTTCTTGTGAACATGATTTACTGAAAATAATCTTTGGACATCGACATCTTCGTGCCTTTTAATGGATGTCCATTAGTGTGTTCAATAATCCTATGCATCATAGTTTTTCGTGGGTGTCAAAGACGATCATGCCATAACCCAAATATATCATGATTCACCAGCTTCCAATGCATGGTGGCGTAGGATTCAAAAGCTTGAATTGAGACACAATTCAACTCGCTTCAAATTTCTCATGGACAATTCTTTTTCTCATTTTCTAGGATGTGATACATAGACACTCTTTATTATTTTTATTTAGTGTCTCCAATTGATATCCATTATCACGCACATCATTAAAACTCAGTAGATTCCTTTTTGACCCACTAGATAATAATGCATTTTGGGTATGCAAGATTGTATCATTAGGCAACACCACTGTTGTATTCTCGGATACATCAAATAATCTCAACGGGACCAGATATAGTTGTAGTTTGTGCCTTGTACAATTTCACACTCGAGAAATATTCTTTATTTATTAATATTGAGTGCATTGTTGTATTATCAAGTAGACAATAATATTTTTTTTTGTATTTCCCATGTACACCCGGTATGATCATTATTAAATTAATATTATATGATTATCAAAAACTCTATCTCTTAAATGTAAACCAACTAAAAATAATAACGTCAATGCACAACAAAAATTCAAATATAAAAGATTTTATTCGACAACATAGACGTACATAATCATGGTGATAAAAAGGTTAATCATAACCCAAAAGTGTTTTGGAGGATATTATTCAACAAAAAAAAAGATAGTATACATAAAGACAACTGTAATGAGAAATACTACGGTCAAGTAAACCATTTTTAGAATAAAAGAAATGTGATATTTTAGAAAGATGAGAGAATACGTGTGAATTTGTTGAATACAATGTTGGTATATTTATATAATGAAAGTAGTACTACTAGTTTGTTATCTGATCGTTACTGATCGTTAACTAGCCGTTGGACGATGAAAATTTGAATGTAAAATTTGTGAATGATTTAGTGGAAGTTTACTGATATTATATGATCGAAATATTAAAGACAAATAAATTTATTATTTCATATTAAAAACTTAAAATCGATAATGTACCATCCGGAAAAAGTACAAATATGGTACAATAAACTCAATCTCAGGAATATAACTTCCGAGAGAGATAACATACCAATATTGAATCTGGTTTTATTTTAACCATTCGACGCCTTGTGTCTCAGGATCCTCAAGAAAATCTAATATATCGAGTGATTTTCAGTCCTAGACAGGATTCTGATTGTGTACAATTTCAAATGTGTGTGCCTCAGTAATAGTAAATGGCTCTAATACCTCAGTGGCATATGTTTGAACACTCTTACTTTTATTTTTCTTTGATTCATGTTATAGATTCACCAGGTATTGGGCAGTACGACATGTTTTGGCCCAATGTCATGTCTACCACATTTGTTACAAAGTTCATCACCAATTCTTTCCATAGACATTTTTTATTTATCACGATTTGATTGATTTGGATGCCCCTATTCGACCGTATAATTATTTTAGCGGGAGTAATGATAATTATCTTGATTATAATAATTACGACCGCCACGATCATATCTATGAATATTTTGACAGGGACCACGACGACCATTGCTCCTGCAACTACTATGCTCGGGTTTATACTCCAACCTCTAAATCGAACCCCATCTCTACTAGAGGTAGCATGTACTTGTGCACTACATGAGACCCGTAAGGTCGCAAATCGTGATTTTTCAACAACAATTCATTGATTTTCTCAATCGTGAGAAGAATTGAAATTAATTGAATAATATGTCTTGAATTGTCGATATCTATATTGTTGTTGGAGCACAATATTTGACTTATTCATAGTGGATAATATTTCTCCAATTTATCATATTCAGATAGTTGTATCCCACAAAGAGTCAGTCGGGACTCAGTTTTAAATAATATTGAATTGTAATCGGCAATGGACTTAAAGTCCTGCAACCTCAATTGTTGCCAGTCATATTATTTATGTGGGAGTATCACAATTCAGTATGATCGAGATGACCTTTCAATTTGTATATATTCATTTTTCAGATCTTCGGATAGATGATGACATATAAATATCATTGCATTCGCCTCATCTTTTATGATGGCCTCTTCAATTTTTACAGGCTTTAAGGTTTTGGCTAGATCTTGACCCTGAAGGTACAATTTAACATCTGGGGATCATTATAAATAACTATTATGCATCTATCGAGGATCTTGAATTTTGCTTTTCAATACCGGCCATTTTTCTACAAAGGAAAATAAATATAGATTAGTCCAAAGAAACTCAAACTTGAAATACACAAACTTTTTCTCGAGCAATAACTCGTGCTGATAACGTGTTGTAAATAATTTTCTTTCACAATATAAGATGTATTAATCAAGTAATATATATAATTATATCAAGTAATATATATTTATAATAAGATTAAAATGATGATAAGTAGAAAGACAAAAATGTATAATATTAAAATTTGTTGTGTGTTTTTCCATTCAACTATCATCAAATATTTATACAAAAATTGCTCAACTAAAACACAAATACATTAAATGCACAAATATTAATTAAGTGTGCTTTCCTCAACCACCATTACACCAATTGTATTAATTGTGCAAGTCCACTCATCCATAATAATATATAATTTCTAATAATAACAAAATTGTTATAAAAAAAATTAAATTTTGTTTACTATTTAAAAAGTAAATTATTTTCGAAAGTGTTTGCCACGTATTAGATTTATTGCTAGGTAAGCACCGAGTCATCAAATTCTATTAGCATCAACATTAATTTTGTCGCGTCAATATTTTAGGAATAAAATATCCAAAATTTAAAAAAAAAAGACAAAATGTACTTTGTTTACAAATTAGTGGTTGCCAAACAACACTCTCGAAACATAGATAACTAAAATGCTATTTAGATCAATTTGTAGGACAAAATGCAATTTTGCCACTAATACGAGAACTATTAATGCTCCAGTAGTGGTAGTTGGGTTGGATAGGATTAGTAGAGTATTTAGAACGCTTTAGCACTTGGGATTTGTAGAGTATTTTCAATTTAGGAACATTTAGCACTTTCCTATAGCCATTTTGCACTTTATCCCAGATCAAAAAATCTGACACACTCCAAACTACAAGAGAATAAAAGTTTTCACGGTATCAATTTATGAGTTTTTCAATTTTTAGCCATAGATATTGCATTCAAATTCGACATGGCCAAGACATATGATAGGGGCCTAATGGCCTTTCCTTAAAGGGTACTCTTTCATATATATAGAGTTCACGACGGATGGATTAATTATATTGATACTTGCATATCCATTGCTGGTTTTCTATCATTGTCAATTGCAACCCTTTCCGTTTCTTCAAATCTAAAAAGAAACTAAGACAAGGTGATCCCCTCTCACCTTCAGAGTCTTTCTTCTAGCTCTGAGAATATCTATCGAGAAGTCTTGATAAGATGGAAGCTAGAGTAGTAATCTCTTCAAATAGTAGATTTGTGATGGAAAAGATGTCCCTCAACATAAAATTGATAGAGTCTCATCCGACCCAATTGAGCCATCAAAACTCAAATTCATGTGTGATAAATATGTTGGTAGTCCCATGCATTAATCGCACCTTCAAATGGACTATGATACCACGGAATGGATCCTCTCTATTTAGGGGTGTAAATTTCTTGTGCATTTGGAGAGAAGACACATGTGCATCTATACATACACTTATATATATGTATGTGTATGTATAGGTGTATGTATAGATGCACATGTGTCTTTCTCTCTAAATGCACAAGAAATTTACAACCCCTAAATGGAGATGATCCATGCTCATGATACCACTAGTCTTACCAACATCCCCCGCGGTAGTGAACAGAATGGGCATCAAAAGTTAATCGAATTTCTATATCGCAAGGTCAGCCAGAATTCATGTCTTGAAAACACTCACCTTCTTGTCAATTTTTATTATCCTCGACTTGGCACTCCTTGATGATTCCTACGATACCTCAAACCACCTTGTTCACATGTTTCCATCTTTATGTGGAGATTGGTGCATGCAATACTAGCTCCCACTTGATCTCGGTATTGGTGCTATGGAATGGATCCTCACCTCTCTCAACTTTCATTTACTCATAATATTGAATTTATACCTCACATGTTGTTTCTCAATGATCAGGTAGCTAAAGTATGGTGCCATTTTGAAAGATGACTAGGGGTGACGATTCCACACACAAGGTACTTACATATACTTATTTCTACTTGGTAACACTATACACCTTTAACACACAAAACACACATATCCTTTTTTTCATTCTCGCGCTGGATTCTCCTGGTACATTCGGAGAGCTAGAAAGCTCCGCAAACATGAGGGACTAAGACACTCATATATTATTTGAACATTCTAAGATTTTGTTTGTTGAATGTAAGGCCCTCCTTGAAATAGCCCTCATCTTACTATTAAGATCTAGTTGATAATAGAATCGATTCAACTAGCTTGGTGTCAACTTTATCAAGACAACAACATAGGCATTGGACTATCACCCGAATACCCCCAGAGCATCACCGATCTCCAGGTTTCTATCATATTCGAGAGAAATGAATAAGGTTGCTCATAAACTTGCAAGGTACTACATTCCCTTCACCAACAATTTATGATTCAATTAATCAAGTAGTTTTCGCGTTTCAGTATTTTCTTAAATAAACTTACAAAATCGTGTTATAAGTGTAAAATCACCTTCGTAAATAATGTTAAAACTGATTAAAATAGTATTTTGTGAAATAAACTGTTGTAGACTTTTCTTGAGTATTTGAGTGTGAGATTGCATTTGAATGGGATGATTTGGATTTGGGGAGAGGATTTAGGGAAAAATTTCAAATGACTCAAATAGAAAAGATTTGAAATCCTCCAAAATGACTCCAAAAATATAGCTACCAAGGATTTGGAAATCCATTATAAAATGACTTCATCCAAACAAGCTCAATGAATTTGTTGTTATGGATTTGAAATCCATATCTCAAATCCTTCCATCCAAATGGAGCCTGAATGTTTCGCCATGGTATATAACTAGTTGTCCTTTTTACTAAATATGTCACTGTAAGTTTCTGCGCATGTCAACACACATGCACGCACCTACACAAAAATAACTGAAACTAGATGAATTTTGGATCTAAAAGATTGATAAATAACTCAAGTACTGAACGACACAAATTTATTCTGTTTAACTTTTGAAGAATTAAAGAGCATTTTATTTTCCAACAATTATCCATATAAGGTTTTTTTCCAGGATGGCAAATAATCCATGTGACTTTCTTTACTTTCCACAAGCACATAGAAGACAACAATTCGTACCAACTAGTTTCATCAATTAAAAGTGATGGTATCTGTTGCTTGATGATAAGTAATACTATGTAAAATTGGATTGAAACTCATCATTGCACCCCAATTTTCAAAACCGCAAGCAACTATCAAAGTACAAAAAAAAAAAAAAATTGTTAAAGAAAACCCGATAAGATTAGCGCCCAGCAGATAGAAGAATTCATATTAATTTACCTTCAAACAGTCTACAAGCAAAAGAGGGTAAATCAGATACGTCATGTGGTCATAGCTGTAGAAGTTGAAGCCTAAAGAAAGAGATTTTTTGAAACTCTGTTCCCCCATACTTCTTACTAAGACCTCATTATTGAAGTCCTGATCCAAGCATGGTTTGTGGAAGGTAGCAAAACATATCTCCTCAAATATATTTGCCTCTAAGGGAGCTTGAAAAAGTCAATGCTTGGTTTCACTACTACACATGCTTAATCTTGACCGTTTGATGTGAGTTCCACTGCAACAACATCCATATAATGGATGTGCCTGCAAACACATAATTACTGAGTTCATTTAATCACCTTCTACATTTACAATGCAATAATAGTGGTGCTAAATAGATGTCAAGAACAAAAATTTTAATTGCAAAGGAAAGAGACTAGTCAATGCAACAACAGAAATATTTATACGTAACATATGAATCCCAAGGCGGATTAAACTTGGCCCAACTAATATGTCGGAATTTTGACTGGGAATGGAAAAAATTCAAGACACCCATTCCTGTATAATGGGAGTGTTTGCAAACACTAAAAAGCGATTCTCATGTTTTAGCGTGAAAAAATTCATTTTGTAGAGTTTCCAAATGTCAGCTTCAACTTTTCATTCTGTGTCATTTAATCGAAATCTAAAAGTAGGGGAGGAGTCTTTAGGTTTCGATTATGCTTCTAGTTTGACTTTTCCAAAAAAATGTTTTTACAACTTATCCACCAAACACTCTCTCAACTTAATGAGTGATATTTGCAACATTACCAACTTCTGATTCTCAACTTCATGCTGCTTCCGCGGCAATAAATTACTTCCGCCAAAAGTAGAAATGTTTGCAAACACTCCCTCTGTCACACGGATGGATTATCGACACTGCAAAGTGCAAACCATCTTGCTTTGGTGTTTATAGGGGTTGGGTGTGTACACGTGTATGCATGAATGCGCATGCGATGCTGGCAATTGGCGTCTACTCAGCAATATTAAACGAGAATGGAGATTTTAAAAATCATTTTGTTTGAGAATGATGCTGAAACCTAAAAAATAATCAGAGACATCCTATTTGTTAACTTCTTACTATAACAAACGCTTCAGATTCTGGAAGTAGAAAATGGCATTGTTCAGTTTACGTCACGACTAAGTACAAAAAGATGTGTATTGGCAATTGCCCTAGTATCTTAAAGGGAGATGAAAAATTTGTGCCATTTGTTTTCCTGAAAGTGCAGAGGCTACTATAGATTTTCAGTTCCTGCTTTCCATTGCATGAAATTTACTTTTGATGCAAAAGAGATGAAATACAATAGCATATAGTCCAAATAAGGGTTGATAATATATTTATATTATAGATAATAGTATTTATTTGCTGAAATATTACCAGCAAAAATGCCAACAGTTGTGAGATTTCCAATAGCCATGGTGTGATAAATCAGATACTCAGCCAGGAAATGCCCAAACGCATAGATGAAGGATAGGATTGTGGCCAAATATAGAGGCTTGTTATCAAGGTTAAATGCACAAAGAAAGCAAAGGGTGCAAGTCAACAGCGTCCAAACTCCTAATGTACGTCCATGAACTTCAGTCACTACAATGAGATAAAAACAAATATGAGAATATGAATGAGGAATAATCGGCACATATAGTTTAGAAAATTAAATATGGATATCTTGTCTAAATGCCAATACTCCAGAGACTCATATAAGGAAAAAAATTAATGTAGGACCATATAAACTACAGGTCCATATATGAATTCAATCAACACATAATCTTATTATGTTCCCATATGATTGATCTAGAACATACCTTGTGTAGTTAAACATGAATGCATAAACTGTTTCAAGTTCAACTTGTATATTTTGACAAGCAACGAAATTGTTAGTCAGCTTGAATTTAAGGAAATGAAACCGTACCAGAAGGAGGGTTAGAGTACTTTTAAATCAATTGTGTGCAAAAGTCTGCCAATTAGATATAAACTAGTATAATATGGATTCAGGCACAAGAAACCATTCTACAGAGATGTTCACTTCCAGGAATATATCCCCTACCCCTACGTCCACTTTGTTAAATTAGTTTTGTTGGCCTATATCTTCCTGTACGTTCCAAAATTGTTTTCTTTTTCACATTTTCATCACCTGAGCCATTCAGTTACAGAGAAATTCCAATTTTTCAGCTTACCAACAAACTCAATGAAGAACAAGTATTATTAAGTTTAGTTTATAATCATAAGAATATGTACCTGCTATCAACTCGAGTGAAGAACTATTAAGCCATAAAACCAGAGAGGGGAGAAAAATCGTCAAGTGGGGCTACTAAACTTCAATCAAACAGTACTTAAAACATTATATTGTATTTGTAGAATCATACTTCATGACAACTGCTATCTGTGTTTTCCATGCAACTATCTTAATTTTCAAATACCAAAACGTATCGTTCCAAATTTAGGTAATTTCCCTGCAATAAGAAACTCCAGAAGTCAATGTCAAAAGAACTAGATTATCCAATCAAAGATAATTGCCCGAAATTTAAGTTCAAAAACAAAAGCACAATAAGATACCATAAACTCGATGACATCCGAAGAAATGGAAAGAAATTGTCCCGTGGCCATCGGTAAAGCATACGAGTGGCCCACGTGGCGTCATTTGGATCGAGCCGGTGACACGCCATTAGTTGGGCTCGGCGATCCCGAGCCCAACTAACGAGCCCGACCTCCTAAATGAATTTTGCTTGAGAAGTGCGCGCGCGGGAATTTTAAAAGAATAATCATTTGCCCATACTTAGCACTCCATTAGCGTCAGAAACTGCCACGTGTCAGAGCATAATCAAGATGAGTCACCAAGCGGCAAAAAACTTGGTTGGCATGCGTGATTAAGAGGGGACATGTGTCCTTTTTAGATTATTTTTACTAATTAGTGCAAAGATGACCATTGAAAATCCACTTACTAGAAGAGTATAAAAAGCCTCATTGTAAAAAAGAGAGAGAGAGAGAGAAAAACGCTGGTAGACAGGCTGTTGTAAGAAAGATCGACCAGACATTTCGGCTCGGCAATATATAAAAAGGCAGAACTAGCCCCTAAATACCAACTCATTTACATCTCCACGTATTACTTTTTGCACATCTGGCTTGTTGGCCGAAACAAACATCAACAAATTGGCGCTAGAAGGAGGGCCCGTATTGGTCAAGTCCAAATTCCAGATAAAATCGCGTAAAGCCAGGTGAAATTTGTGTTTTAGTCTTCCAAAAGTAAAAAAAATATGAGTCAGCAAACTCGAAACTTTCATACTACGAGGATCCGCCAAGAAATAATCAAAGCTGTCAAACTACAAACGGCCGGCACCCCCAATCGGCCGGGAGCACGACTTTACTCCCCTTTGGCCCGACTTATAGCTAATCCTGTTTTTGTCCAACAAATGAACCAGCTTAATTTCTCAAACGCTTGCTACCACTAACTCACAAGTGCCCCTCCACCACCATAAATACTCAACCACCTAATAAATGTGCATGTTGACCCCAATAAATGTGCATGTTGACCCCGTGTTCTGTGCCTCCCATGAAGAGGGCCAGGGAGCGATTCAGTAACGAGTTGCGTGGTCGCCATGATAGGAGGCGGCCGCACAAAGATAACGAGGAGCACAACCGGTGTGGCGGAATCGCGGCCGAGCTGCGCGCGCCACCACTTCGCTCGCTTCGTGTTTGCGGGCGACAGAAATAATCCTCCTCGCCTTGATTTGATCGATAAGCTCCCGCTTCAATTTAGCGGATGCGGGAGGCGGCTAGGTCAATCAAACCCAAGGTCCTAGTTCTTTGGAGGAACAAGAAGCGGAAGTCTGCGCCTCACCGCCGTTTAAATGAATTGGAAGGTGGCCCGAAGAGGCCCGATATCAAGACCATATCGGGTAACAAACCCACCTTCCGTTGTGTCACCTTTTTTTTGCAAGTATTCTATCCACTCCACTACCGCCGAAGCTCAAAAAATCCTCGAGTCGAGTGCAGATAATGGCGAGACCGACCCTACAACGCACATCCACAAGTATTTAGCATGGATGGAACGCAACCCGACCCGATGCTATCCTCTCGTAGGGGCGTTTCGGACGGCGTTGAGGCGGCCAAGCCCATCGTTGGTTCAGGACCCTGCCGCAAGGGTCCATCCGATCCTGGGCCGACTTAGCCCCTGCATTCACGGCACACTTCCTCACCTATAAAGTCCGGGCCACCCCGAAGGATTCCCTCGTAAATATTAAACATGGGAATAATGAGTCCTTAAAAGTTATATTGCTCGGTTCAATAAGCACGTCCGAGAGATGGAACCGAGTGTCGGATGATGCTATCGTGATTGCTTCTATGGCCGGTCTCGCCCCCGAGACGTGGTTTAACTACTCTATCCACGAATCGGGGGCGACCTTGTATCAGGAATTTTTGATCCGCGCCGAACGTCACATCTGCGCGGAGGAGGCTATGGCAAGCCAACGTCCTAACAAAATTGGGGGTGTGAGAAAGGATGGGAAGAAAGAGCCTTCTGGTCCGGCCGATTCCCGCCATTTTCGAAAACCCGACCACGGGTACAAGGCTCACCAGGACGTGCGGCCGAAGTTGCTGTCTACCGAAAGTACCTTGATCCACACTCCTTGACCATCCTGGAATGAGATACGGGGTCTAAATTTGTTGCCACCAGCTCGGCCTTTAAGGCTCGAGCCGCCAAGTGGATGCTCGACGATATTGTGCCTATCATAAATCGATAGGCCATGATCTGGCGAATGTCGGGACCTCATTCGGGAGATCATGCGCATCATTCAAGGCGTGTTGAGAAGATACGTTCACGATTACCGCCCCCACCGACATCCTCAGTGTAAATCCGAACGGTTGGCGAATCTGGCTCCCTTGCCATTGCCACCGAGTGAAAATCAAGGTAGGGAGATCCTAATGATGTCTAGTGTAAATAGAATCAATACTAACACTACCGAGGATAGTCGTTCAAATAGAAAAAGAAAAGCCGATGTTAGACAAGCGCCCATGCGGAAAGACAAGTTCGGGTAGCCGAAATCGGGAAGGCCGATGAACGAGCCGTTTTGTTTTTTCGTGAGGCGTTGATGCCCGACCAGGTGGTTCACCCACACTCGACCCCTGGTCATCACTCGCTGCCGATCCTGGCATTCCGAGTCCATAGGATTTTGATTGACTCGAGAAGTTACTCGCCGGTGATTTACGTTCTCATAAGCGGATCGTCATGACCACGTTCAAAATAATTAATGCCGATTCGGAGTATGATGCGATCATTGGAAGGCCGTTGCTCTATCATTTAAAAGCGGTCGTTTCAATATTCCATTTTGTATAAAATTTCGACCGGGTGGAGAAGCCATCCATAAAGGGAACTGGAGGAGTCGCGGAGTGCTCTCTCAAACTCCGACCCATCGAGATTAATGTAGTAGAACGAGTGAAACTAGTGGGGACAAAAAAACGACCCAAGAACGGAAAGTGAGCGGCGGGGAGGCAATAGTGGGTTCGGAGGACAATCCGGTTGGCGGCCGAAAAAGAACCAATGCTTAGGAGAATCAAGAAGAAGGTGGAGCCGAGTGATGGGCCGGCAGAACCGATGATGAACCACCCCTGCGAGAAAAAAGAGGGGCAAAGCAAAAAAGAAAGCCGCGAAACTGTTGAGCGGTCGACACTGATGCGACATTGGAGGCCAAAATGGAGGGCGCCCGATTCGTATTGGCCACGACCTCCAAGAGCCATTTGAACGAGTTGATGAATTTCTTGGCAATAACCTCGATATCTTTGCATGGACGCATTCCGATATGCCAGGAACTGATCCCAAACACGCCGCCATCGGCTGAATATCGAAACGACATTTTGCCGGTAATCGAGAAGAGACGCAACTTCGGCCCCGATAAGCAAGTTGCCATAAAGCCGGGTTAATAAGTTACTGACAACCGGTTTATCCGAGAAGCCCTCTATCCCGATGGGTAGCTAATCCCCGTGCTCGTGAAGAAAAGCAGCGGCCCGGTGGCGCCTGCGTAGATTTCACCGACCTCAACAAGGCGTGCCCCAAAGACAATTATCCCTTACCCAATATCGATTATATGGTAGACGCCACGTCCGGACATGAGCTAATGAGTTTCATGGACGCATACTCGGGCTATAACCAGATACAAATTCACCCGAGGGATGAGGAAAATACGTTGTTCTTTTAAAACTCGTGGTGTCTCTTGCTACAAGATGATGCCTTTTGGATTAAAGAATGCGGTGTGACCTACCGGAGGTTAGTTAATAAAATGTTTGAAGAAATGATAGGTCGCACTATGGAGGTTTATGTGGATGCTATGCTAGTAAAATCTCTGTATATATCGATCATCTTAATGATCTTAATAAAATGTTCTTTTTTTGAGGAGTATAAGATGATGTTAAACCCGAAAAATGCACTTTTGGGGTCAGCTCGGGTAAATTTTTAGGTTATATGGTCAGCCAAAGGGGGATTGAAAGCCAACCCAGATAAAATAAAAGCTATTATTGATCTTGAACCCCCAAATTCAGTTAAAAGAATACAAAGTTTAACAGGACGGTTAGCTGCTCTTAATCGGTTTGTCTCTCGGTCCACGGACAAGTGCAAACCCTTCTTTGAGATTATAAAGAAAAATAAAAACTTGAATGGACCGAGCAAGCCCAAATTGCCTTTGAGTCACTTAAAACACACTTGGCCTCCATACCACTTACTACAAAACCCATCCTGGGAGGACTTATATCTATATCTTGCCATATCCGAAGACGCTATCAGCCGGTATTAATCGAACTTGATAACTCGATCTAACATCCTATCTATTACGAGTCAAGCGCTACATGACGCCGAGCTTCGATATCCACCTATGGAGAAATTGGCCTACTCATTGGTCGTCGCTGCACGAAAACTCCGTCCGTATTTCTTAGAGCATCGGATCGTGGTCTTTACTAACTACCCCCTAAAACAAGTACTACACCGACCCGAACACCTGCCGGTGGGATGATCAAAATGAAATTTGTCCGAGGTCAGCCCGGTTTGATATTCTATATGAACCCTGGGGCGGCAATCAAAGGACAAGCAAGGTGACTTTGTAGAGTGATTCACACCTTCCATCCAGGTTGGGTGATTGAAGATCGAGAATGGAAGTTGTTTGTCGATGGTTCTTTCCAAAGCGCGAGTAGGCGGCGGGATCGTGATAATCGATCCAAAACACAAGTCTATTGCTCGTCCGTGCGGTTCTAGTTCCCAGCGACCAATAACGAAGCCGAATACAAAGCACTCCTAGCAGGACTGGAAATGGCTGCATCGATGGGGCTCAAAAAGCTATTGGTACATAGTGACTCAGCGATTGGTCGTCCATCGAGTCAATGGCGAGTATGAAACAAAAGAACAAAAGATTGCCCGGTATCTAGACTTAGTCAAGAAAGAGTTGTCGCGTTTTAAGGCGAAGTCACATATTCCCGAACAGAACATGCAAGCAGACGCTTTGGCTCGGTTAGCCTCGAGACAGGCACCGAGGCGATTGCGGATGTGCGGTGACTCAATTGTCTTGTCGCTTATACAAAAATACATGCTAATGAGGCTAAGAGCCAACCTGGATGACCCCTATCATCCGGTATTTAGAAGGGAGTGCAACCAAACAAGATCGGGCTGAGAACACATGCACTCAAGTTTGCTCGGTTTACGTTAATAGAGGGCGTCCTATACAAGCGGGGGTACTCCGTCCCTCCTCAGTGCTTATCCAAACAGATGCGGATTACGCTGCGGAGGTGCACGAGGCATCTGCGGAAATCACGCCGGGGGCCAAACCGGCTTAAAATTAATAAGACAAGGATATTATTGGCCGTCCCTGAAAAAGGATCAATCGACCTTGTCGAAAAATGTGAAAGGTGCCAACAATTTGCACCACGAGTTAGGTACCACCCTGAAGCGGCTGCCCATCTGATCCTTGTTGCGTTTGCCAAGTGGGGCATGGATCTCATTGGACCACTCCCGGCATTGTGAAAGGGCGTGAAGTATGCCATTGTAGCGAGAGACTATTTCACAAAATGGGCCGAGGTCGAACCTCTAGCAAAGATGAAGCAGGAAAAGGTCGTCAATTTTGTGTGGAAGTCCATTATCTGCAGGTTCGGGATGCCACACTCAATTGTCTCGGATAATGGGAAGCAATCGATAACCTGAGGTTTCAAATTTTGCGAAGGATTTCATATCAAAAATCATTTTTCAACCCCATACCACCCTCGAGTCCAATGGGCAAGTTGAAGCGATTAACAAGATCTTGAAATACACATTGAAGGTGAGGTTGGAGGAGTATAAAGCCAATTGGCACGAAGAGCTACCCAACGTCTATGGTCGTATAGAGCGACACGGATTGTGTACGGGGGAAACACCTTTTTCTTTAGCCTACGATGCCGAGCGATCATTCTGTTGAAATCGGAGCCCTACCTTTAGAGTTGCAAATTTCTCCGGTTAAAACAATGGTGTCGCTCAGAGCCGAATGGACTTATTGGAAGAGAAGATATGCGATCTTGAGATGAGAAATGCTATATATAAGCAAGAAGCGAGAGGTACTACAACTCAAAAGTGAAGAAAAAGAAAGTTTCTGGTCGGAGACCTAGTCACGAAAAAGAGTAACGAGAATCAAACCCGGCCCGCTAAAAACCAACCTGGAAGGTCCATTCCCGGATCGATGGAGTCTTGTTGAATGGGCGTACGAGTTGGAATACTTGAGTGGAAGGAAGTTTGAACATCCATGGAATGTAATATACCTTAAAGTACTATCAATAAAGACTCGATTTACAATTGGATCTGATTAGAGTTTTATCCTTTCATCGATATTGCAGAGCTCTCTTAAAAAGGAGGGAACAATTTTTCGCCTCGGCTAAGATACGGCGCGGATAAATTGCCTCGGCCAAAGGCCGGCGCCGACTACTCGTCTCGGTACATTCCTTGCACGTCGATTAAGGAGGTCGCCCAAAAGCGGACACTGCCACGAAAATAAAGACTCGGCTTAAGCTCAGAGCATAAAACTTAGTAAATGAACACAGGCGGTTGAAACTCACTATCCTGTCTCATTCTAGCACAAAAACAGCCCCACGTGTAAAAAAGAAAAAAGCGGACAAAACGAAAACTATCCAGGCAAAAGGGAAGAAAGCGAGCATAATACTTAACATGAATTCTAATGCATACGGATAAATAAAAGAGTGGTTCCATTCCACCAAAAATATTTACATTGAGGGGCTCGGAGCCCATTACATTCAGAGGCTCATGGCCAACTAGCAAAACATAAGAAACTTCAACAAGAAAGAAAAATGTCAAACCCTGGAAGGAGGGGATTTTCATTAGGTCTCACTTGGAAGCCACTTGTTCTTCGGAGGCGGGCTTTGGTTTCAGCCGCATCCGAGCAAATTGCGGGCGGCGTCGAGGTCAGCCTCCAACAAGGCAAGGTCCCCTCGAACTCTCAATGGTCCCGGCCGACTCGAGATCCTCGAGAATTTCCTTGATATTGGTTGTGTGTCCAAGTTAGCATAAAAGCATATTTTTACTGAGTTTATATGCCCGGACAGCACCTACTCGGCGTCCTCTACATTTGAGGTAAGCTTCTTCGGCTTCCTCACGCACTTGGCCTACGCGTCTTTCCATTTCTTCCACTTGGCGTTTTTGACGCTCGACTCGCGATCTTAGCGCGGAGCTCTTCCTCCGGCCTACGGGCTTGATCCTTCGGCCTCGGCCTTCATGGCTGCTACTCTTTCAACATTGACCGGGGCCACGGCTTATACTGCTTGAGTATTTAAAGACTCTTGCACCTTTCTGCAAGGGTAGCATGAGCCAGCGAAGGTCTTGATGGCGCCTTTCTAACCGCTTCCATCCACGCCCGATCATGTGCCACAAAATCCCATTCATGCGCCCGGACAGCCCCATGACGTACTGGGCCTTTTCTTTCCAATCAATCTTCGAGCAAAATTGTTCTATTCTGGTGGTTCACGCCCTTGCAGCCACGTCCCTGGCCGCCCGCCCTGCGTCAGGCAAATTCTTCACTTGCTCATCCGTTGGCGTAGAACACCTCACGAACTCAACAAACCATTGGGCGTGACCCAGCCATCCCCTCACAGGCCTCATCTCTTACTTGGCTCGGGGGAATAAAATGACCCTCCCGGCCAAGGTCATCAGAAAAGGTCCTAAATCCCCCCCTGCGGGAGTCTGCATTGGAGGCACCAGTGGCGTAGGTCCGACCCGCTCTGTCCACCCGGGCTTCTCAGTCTCAATCTCCTCCCTCCTCGCTGGGCGGGGCTCCATTGCCAGGACTCAGATTGGCGGGTGCTTCCCGCCCCGATCGCCTCTCTTTGTGCCGCCAAAGATCGGTGGGCTCGACTACGGCTTGCCCTCATCCCAGAGGCAGCTGTACTCCTCACACGATTAAGGCGCGAAAAAGATCAGCACGCCTGCCCGAAAAGAACCAATTAAGTAAAAGTCGATAAAAAAAGGTTGAAGGAAAAGAAATGTTAGAAACGGAAAGCGCACACGCCCGAACACCGTTGGCCTGGCGGTTCGGGGTTCGCACACTGTCCCGCCGCTCGCTCAAAAATGCATGGGTCGCCCAGCATTGCGGGAGTCCCGTTCCTTTCAACCCTTGGAGGGATCCTTTCACCATTTCTCCGGCCCCCTCTTCCACCACCACCGACCACCCTCGGCCCGCTTCAACCTCCTGGGTCGCCGAGCAAAGCAGTCTCAAGCCAGTGCGGCAGGTGGTCTCGTGGCCAATCTCTCGATTTGGCTATCCATTGCGCCCGGCCGGATGTTCTCCCGAGAATGCGGATGAAGGTGGCCGACAATGGACCCTTAGATGGTCGGTTCTCTAACGAGAAAAAGATAAAAAAAAAAGAAAAAGCAGAGTTAGCCCCAAAAAGTGAGATAAAAAAAAAGAGAAAAGGAAA